>CAVNYN010269698.1:0-42020 GCA_963692815.1 Nyctanthes arbor-tristis
AATTACACAATTAACAACCAATTACGTTACCCAAAAAAAAAAAAAAAAAAAAACTCACCTTGAGACGAAGTTTAGGGAATATAAGGCATGAGCAACAAGCAAATTGAATGCATTGCATGAGATCGAATTGAACGCCGGAGCAACACCACCAACTGAACGCCGAGATGGTCGACGAGCGCCGGTGGGTGGAGGGACGAAATCACAAATGAAGGTGGATAGGTTTTTGGAGGAGAGAATGCACAGACCACAGATCCCCTTTTTGCAGAACACAAGAATGAATGGGTAGGCGTGTGTGGGAGGGAGTTGTTCTGAAATGAGAGAGAAATCGAGAAATCGAGAGGGAGCAAATTGGGGCACGAGGGGGTTGTTTTGAAATGGAGGGGGGTTTGTGGTGGGGATTTTGTCAGATTCAATTATTTTGAGTGTGGGGCTGTCTAATTGGGAGGGAAATTTCCTTTGCCTAGGTGGCTTCTCCAAGTTGTCATTCCAGCTCATTTTTTGAGCTCTATAATGAAGCTATGAGCTTTTTTATAGAAAAACTCATAATGTTATATGATGGTAAATGGATGTCTGCAAATGAGTATAAAAATTACCACATAAATGGTGTAGTAATTCAAGAAAACTACACATTCAACCATCTAAAGGATATTGTATATGATGAAATTCAAGTGGAACTGACAACACATAAGGTATCTTTAAAATACCGAATGGATGAAAATGCACCATTCTTGAAAATTTTAAGTGATGCAACACTTCAATTTTATATTGGGGCAAAGAAAATAGCTAACCAGTTTGATAAATTTCCAATTTATATAGAGTACTAAAAAAAACAGTTTCAGATATAGATTTGGGTATGAATAATTCGGAGGTATCAGGTAGGATGATGCATGTATTGTTACCATGAGTTGACGGCTATGGAATAGGTGTAAATCCTGACACGTTGCCGTTACTGTCCTTGCACAATCAACGAATTAGCATCAGATATAGTGGATATGATGAATGAAAGGATGAACAACAGAGAGGAGATGGTTTATGAAGTAATAAGTCAGATGGATGGTGGCAGTGTTTGTGTTAGACAAATGTATGGCAATAAGATCTTAATATTAAGTGTTACATGTAATAGATCGATACATGAGAACTATCAGTTTCAGGTTTACAAATCAGACACAACGGAATACCATATAAAGTGTTAAGATAAGAACTGCAAATGGAACTTCAGGGTAACTATTGTGCGCCATACATCAATGATCAAGATTAGATACATTAAAGGTAAACACTCCTGCTTCGTAGATGATTTTGAGCATAAGAATGTTACTGATGATTTTGTGGCTTATTGTATAAAGTATAAGTTCATCCGGTCTAGAACCATATACACCCCTCATGACATAATTAATGATTTCAAGGACAATTATCTTGTGACTATTAGTTATGATAAGGCTTATAATCTAAAAATATGGCATTGAAATTGATAAGAGGGGATGCTACATAGTCATACCAAAAGTTGCCAGCATATTTTTATGCTATGGAACAGACCAATTCTGGTACTATTACCTGTATTAAAACTGATAAGGATGACAGGTTTTTGTATTGTTTTGTTGCTCTTGGTGCATGTATAAATGGCTGGGAATATTTAAGGCCTGTAATTGTTGTTGATGCGACATATTTAAATGGAATATATGGTGAAGCATTGTTCACAGCTTGTACACAAGATGGGAATAACAAGATTTATATTCTTGCATTCGGTGTCGGAGATAGTGAGAATGATGAGTCATGGGTTTTTTTTTCCTTTTTTTTTAAAGAAAATTGAAGGAAGCATATGGAGAACGAGAGGAGCTAGTAATTGTATTTGACCGTCATCGTATTATATCTAAGATGGCAAATGAATAATGAATAATTAGGGAATTAATGAATAGTTATTAACTGCACATATTATATATTAAAAATAAATCAAAATATTTTTTTGTTGAAATAAAAAAATCTATATCTATTTATCTATATATTCTTAAAAAGAGAGTAGTTATGCTTATAGGCACTACAATTTTCCCGCCCTTTTTTTGCGGTGCCTGTAAGCACCTACATCTTGTGGTAGTGGTGAACCTAAAAATTCTAATTCCCGTTTGTTTTCTTTACATTTTTTAACACTCTTCTATATTCTATACGCGACTTTCCTCTTTTCAATCCCCCAACATATTTCCTAATTTACACCCTTAATTCTTCGAAAATGCTAGGTGTACTTCATCTCGTGTATTGAGAAAATGCCCGAACCGGTAAATTGTCGAAAATGCCCTCATTTTGAATCCTCTTTTTTCCCTGCTCCTACTTACGCCATTACTGCCCATCTCTGAAATACAGATTTGTGAGGGAGGACGGTGCTCTGGTCAGCCGGCGGTCAAGCTTCTTGCGTCTCGGTCAGTCCTTCCAGCAATTCTGGTGAGTATTGTTTGGGATTCTGAAAGCCTTTCTTCTCGTCTATTTCATCTCTGTACAAAAGCTGGATTTTGGTTGTTCGAAGGGCTGTCTTTACTCCACTTGATGGAGGAGAATTCACTTTAAATTTTGATACGAGACTTTGCTGATTTTCACCATCTGCCCATGATTGTAATTTTTAAAAACAAAAAAATCAGCACCCAAAAAATCAAAAAAAGCAGAAATACAAGGGTGTACAAAAATGGTACATTTTTAGAAAAATTTCGTACTCTTGTACTGGGAAGATTTGGTGTTTCATTATGTTGTGTGATATGAAGAATGTGTACAAACCTGATGTTGCTATTTCTCTGAATTTTCCTTTTTGCTTCTGCCGTGGACTGAAGCTAATTTTATGCTGGACCTATGCTAATTTTATGTTGGTGTTTCATTATGTTGTGTGACATGAAGAATATGTAAAAATATGTTGTTGCTATTTCTTTGCTTTTTCAATTTTGCTGCTGCCATGGACCTTCTTTATTGGAATATTTTGTGTTAATTCTGTTGAGGCCATTTGCTGCTACCAAGGACATTTGCTGCATGATTATCCTGTTATTTGAACAATCAAAGTGAAAATTATATGGGGTTTTCATGAAGTGTTACATGGAGAAAGGGTTTTCTTTTTCCATGATTATGTTGTAGTTATGCAATTTTGATGTTTTTTGTGAGTTTTTTTGGGTAATTAAATTTCTGTGAATTCACAAAGGTTGTTTTTTTTGCTGCTTAGGGGATGATAAATGTTGTCAGATATGCAATCTTTGGCTGTAGATATGTAATATTATGTTGTAATTTTTCTTGCATTCGTGGGGCCAACTATTATGCTTGCTAATTATTATTGGTCACTACTCATCTTGGGTTGAAAATTCTTCAAGTTTACATCCAAATGGAGCTATGTGATCACAGCCTTCCTATGAATAAGGCTCCTAAATTATTCACAGAGGAAGAATTTTTAGAAAGACTGCATTAGGTAATTGGTTCTTAAATGATTAAAGTGATATGCTACAATGATGCCTGCGAAAACTTATTCATTTTATAGAATTTTACAAAATTTTGCTATGAATCAAGAGTGAATTGTTTTTCTGATTTCTGCCATGGTCCTCGTCTTGGTTAACTTAATACGTTAGTGGTTTCTTGCCCATGACTGTTGTAATTTGTATGCAAGAGTGAAAAATGTTGACGAATTTTGGGATTTGTCATAATTGTAGGAGTCCTGACCACTTCTTTGATACATGCCCGTACAAGAGGAAGTGCCCTAAATGTGCCACAGGCACTCAAAGTTGGTTGGTGACGAAATTTGGGAAAAACGAAGGAAGCCTTTTCTTTAACTGCATTGAGTGTAATTACTTCAAATGGTACAATGGTGAAGGTAGCAGTAATGGAAGTCGGGATGCAACTGAGTGTAATTCTTTCGCCTTTTTTTTTTTTTTTTTTAATCCTTTCCCTAAATGTTGTGAAAGAATCTGTTTATACAGAATTGGGTTCCTAAATTCAGAATGTGATCACTTGTGTGGAACACTTGTTTATTTAATGCTCTGACCAGGACATGTATAGTGGTCATATTTGCAGATCCTAATATTCAAATTGATCTTTCCCTTCTCCCTTTTAATTTCGCCCCGCGCTTTATCACGTATTTATCGTGCTTTATCACTCATTTGTGCGCTTAAGTGTGTCTATACTCAAGGCTTGACCTCAACATTTTTTCATGTATTATGCTATCTAGAACATTGCTAAAAGCAAACAATTTACTGTCTTGATTTCCATCATTTCTAATAAATCGGTTTTATATATAAATAAAGTATGTCAAAAATTGGTCATTCTCAACAAAATGGACATGCATTCCACATGAAAGACATATGACAAACGGAGAACCCAGCTCAGTGATATTCTAGTAAAGAAGTCTCTTTTTCAAAACTCAATGGAGGACCCTGTTAGTTTTTAACTGCGAACTCTTCCTGAGATAACAATCCAAGTTACAAATCATGCTTCCATGGTGTATCTGCCTCAGGCAACGAGGGTGCTGGCAAGTGGTAGACTTGCAAACTTGTAGATGCTATCTTCAACCGGAAAATGGATAAAATTATTAGAAAGAAAACAAAAAAAAAATCTACAAGCACAATGATGGAACTAAAGTAACCTCATCATTTGCAAGCAAGACAGCAGACAGAGTTTAATAATTCATATTACTAGACACAAAACATCTCCTTATCTATTGTCTCTATGAAAATTGATTTAAAATAAAATAAAAATTTTAAAAAAAATGAACCTCAAAGAGGTTAGCAATAAGTATAAATTTGATACAGTTGTCTAAAATCAGAACATTATATAGCATTATATGTTAACAAATAACTTAACATCACACAATAGATCAGTTGTTGGCAGAAAGAATGAAAGAGGGATGTACAAGCTGCAGCAGAGTTTTTCAAAGTGAACAAAGCTAGTATTAATTAAAGTCAATGTACAGGGAAAATCAAATCGTGCTTCATGCTAGTTTATATTTTAAAGGATAATCAAATCTTTTCTTCCCATCCACAAAAACCATTTCAATTTACATAACACATTAAATCACTCATATCACTCGTTTCAATATTCAAGGGTCATTTTAGTCTATTCTAATCACAGGGAAATCAACCCTTCATAGTAAATCAAAATTGCAAGGAAAAAAAAAAAAAGTAAAATTCTTCACATCGCAATTTTAAAAAAAAATGGCACCAAAATAGTCAAGCATCACCAACAACTAACTTTTCTCCATTATCCAGTATCAAAAACCATATTTACCTATTAGACGACAACAACAGTAAAACACAACTCAAAAACTAAAAATTCTAAGAAGAAAAACACAAATCAAAAACTAAATATTCTAAGAAGAGACACAAAATTTATAGATAAAAAACCCCAGGTCAAACAATCCAATACAAACACATACAAATATCCATACAAATACAAACCAAAAAAAAAAAAACACACACACAAATTTCAAACAAGATAAACAATGGGATGTAGAACAAAACTTACCAATAAATGACTTTAAGACATAGAGACAGCTTCATGATAATTAATTATAATTTATTTTTATTTTTCCTTTTGAAATGAAATGAAAGATAGTAATTGGACAATGAACCAGGCTGAGTCTTTTGTTCTGTTATGCTCCATTTCCTATTTGTTTACTTGTTCTTTTGATTTATTAGTTGAATCTTTTATTTGGATTTCCTTAAATTTGTTAATGAATCGAATTTTAGTATGATCAGAGAATATCTTTCTGAATCCCATTTCTTATTCCTTATCTGTAGTAGTATATCAGTAGATTGTTCTAAGAAACCGCAATACTTAAAATTTTTCACAGAAAAATGGAAAAAAAATTAAATTCAGGAACACTTACTTGATTCCATGGTCGCCGGCCAACGGATTTCAGACAATGTGAGTCGCCGAATTTGGGTCCTTCATCCTCCTCATCCGGATTCACCGAATTTGAGTCACCAAACCTGGGTGTTTCACTGGGCAATGTGGGCTGTAAAGATTCCTTGACGGGTCGCTAGGACATGTATCACCGGAGATGGGTTGGGGATGAGGGTTGGGAATGGGGTCGCTAGGTTGTTAGGACGGAGTGAGGGAACAGAGACTGAAAAGCGTGAGGGAAATGTTGGGGGTGGGTGGCTAGGGTGGTCAATTTCTCGCGATATCTCATCTCGCGTTTTCTCTCGGGCATTATACCGAAGTACATGTATCACTACTCTAATTCTTGCACCTATCCTTGAGCGACTCCCTTTCTTCCCTAAAATTCATAATCCTAATTGATCCAATATCCTCCAAATCCAATCCCCATTATTGCGTGACAATGTGTTTTGAAGAGTGCCCTGGAGAAGCTGCTTTGTATACACTAATTTATATATTTTCTTCCCAATCTATGCCGTGGTTTTCCTCTGTAATCTCTGGGGTCTCTCTCAATCTACTCTCTCCTAATTTGATTCTGTGAATAGCATATAAAAAGAAATAATCAAGGGGAAAAACTGGGAGCATGTTCATGAGTTTTTAATTTATGATGAGTTTCTTATGAATTCATTGTTCCATTTTATTTGACAGTTAGCATTACAAATGGAGAAATGAAAAATATAAGAACAGTGATGTTGTTTGATGATGAATATTTATATAAAATGAAAGAGACTGAAAATATCGACTAACTAGCAATTGGTATGCAATGTCGTATTATATTGTTTCCACTGTTTTCCTTTTTTTTTTTTGTAATTTCAGATTGACTTTATTTCAGTTTTTGTTGACGTCTGCTTTTTGTTGGTTTTGATTTGTTATGGCAGTGGCATGATTTTGTTCCAGGCGGAGAGAGAGATAGCTTCATGCTTTATTTGTTAAGTGTAGTTCACTTTTTTATTCTACTTTGAAGTTGAATTCTCTGCCTTATTCTCTACTTTGAAATTGCTTTAATAGTAGATAAAGTTGGATTGCAGGGCAAGAAGCCATAAGGGGAAGTTGAGAATAGCTGCTGACTATTTGCCATGACGCCTTCAATTTTTTCCTACGTACTGATTTTCTCCTGTGGATTTTGTGTTGAAATCTATAGTTCATATGTAACGACCCACCAAAAACCGTGACAAAAAACATATTTAAAGATGAAAATATTATTTAGAGATTCAAAAATTTTTTTGGACTTATAAGACTATCGATAGTAAGACCATAAACTATCAATAGTTTGAGTTGGTAACAGGAAAATAATAAAATAATAAGATATTTTGTGAATTTCAACACATTTCGTGTTAGGAGGGGTGAATATTCATCATTAGCCTACAAATAATTCTGTTAACCTAGAGTATAGCCTCTCTGAGTCAGTGTGTTGCATGGAAGCCAACTCAACCGCTCTTACCTGAGTGAAACCGCTTCATCAAAACAGTGGGCAATTATTCATAGCCTCATCACGGTTATAAGAGAACCCAACTACATTTATAGACATTCTCACCCCGCTTCTCTCTGATATGCTAAGCTTTAATCAATTTTAAGTTTATCCTATACAATCTAAGGAAAGATCCAAATCAAGGGATAAGAAAGTGGAGGGAGTCTTCTCTAGCCAAATAGGAGTAAATCTTTTGGAAGGTAACTACCTGGAAATGCATAGGGAGTGTTAAACACTTTTCAAATTCGAAGATACTAAGACTTCTTGAGAAAACCCGAAAGGAGTCTTTTATTCCTTAGCATCTTTAGAATACTATCGATACTGCAAATCTAAGTATAGATAATCTGTAACAAAATCGAATTGACTTTCTAATTGTAATGTTTATAGTTGAGTGTAGGTCATCACTTAGGAAGAACTTGTGATAATGAGTGATTTCTACACTCTATTATGTGCTTATCTATGTGTATAATATGATGTGATTATGATAATATTTAATATGTGTTATATGCAATTACTATATGAAATGTTCATGGCATGAAGTTGCAAGAATTGTATAAGTGTTACAAGGTTATTGTATTATTTGCATAATCACTATGTCCCAAGCATTTTTTAAGAAAGTTATGTTACTGTCAAGTGATTATATGTCTTGCATGATACTAAGAATTCAAGTAAGTTTTCAAAAGTAATTACCCCCATGAAATATCTTACCCATATTGACATGATGTTTATGGCTATGTTCAGAATCATATTTATGTATTTGGGAGGTTACAACAAGGTAGCCAATGACCAAGTCTTGATGTTAAGTTATGTTATGATTAGTACCATCTGAACACATGACAAGTTCAAATTTATGGAGCTCTCGGGTAAGATCTGAAGTGGTGTAATTGGGCCGCCTCATGACATGTTTTCAAACTAAAAGATTTGCATGTGCAGACGTTACTCACTGAATACTTGTATTCACGTTTTCTTCATCTTTTCAAAACTAGATGGTATCTGTATGGTGGGGTGATTGATTACAAAGCTTGAACTACTTGGAAGAGAATTCCCATTGGCACGAGGTACATGTACATGACCGAATCAGGACCTTGTGGAGCGGGCATGCATCGCAAGAGTACGTCAACCGAGATTAATTATGTCACATGAATTCCAAAGCCTTCAAACTGATGTAATCCATTTCGTATTGTATTCACTAACTTATCGCAATAATATTCAAATACAGTGGATAGTTGTATATATATCAGTAGTTAGAGATAATACTATTAATACTCACAGTGTAAATTAAAATGAGTGATTACAACTTACAACCTACTGTTGATACTAAAACTGCAAGTATCGAAAAACAAGAGCTTAATAGGCCTTGAGTGGTTTCTATGTGTTTGTAGTTGTCGATACTAATATACACGAGTATTAGTTGTTGCTGCAAATGTCTATAAACATTTAGAAGTAGTAATAATCACTTACGAGCTTAATTATGAGCTTTAATGCAAAATGTAAGATCGATTGAAAGTGAAAGTGATAAAAATTAATCGTCCCAACACATGTGTACTTGAGGGTTGGTACATGAGTCGAGTGACGCAGCACAAGCAAGCAAGCAGGTGACGCGTCGAGGCGTTACATCATATGCTTTTGTTCTTCGACTCTTATGAGCTTCATGAAAACTACAAGCATTTTTCCATGAATTCCAGTAAAAGGGAATTTCTCTTTTCACTTATTTAAGAATTTTTTATGGAACTTTCCATGTGGATTTTGAAATGTGGTTTTTGGTTGAGTTTTTGTTTTCTTGGAGTTTTAAGTACTGGATAGTCTCATATTTGTTTTCTTTCCGTAATTTTGTTTAATTTACATATGACACTTGGCAATATGATATTTAATAAATTATTACTGTCAATTAAATTTGCTAATTGCACTCATTCACTTTGGCAACCAATGACGGCACTTGATGATTGTCATAAATTGTAATAATATCAAATTTTATTAGTAAAATTAGACGAGAAGTTTCATTGCTTGAAACCAAATTATCTGTAGCTTTTGATTTGAAAGTTCGTATTATGTTTTTTGGTACTGTGTTGGTCAATTGTGTTTCTTTGGATGCTTCTTTTGGTTATGTTAAGATTATCTAATAAATATGTTCAAAAACAAATATAAATCTCAAGACTTGATTGAGTTTATCTAGCCAAAACTCATGCAAACCAACGGAGTTGTTAGGCTAAAAATTTAAGAATTCAAGTATCGAGTCCCACAAAACAACAAAAAGAATGCACTGCTTCAAGAAATATTTCCTTACTCATTCATGCATAAATGTACCAGAAATTTATTGAGCTATTAATGGAGGAATGGGATAGCACCAGACTCTAAAGTATTTATAATACTCAATAATAATACGATTTCAATTTTAAATTTTCGAACTACAATATTACTTAGCTTAGTAACAGTTTTTATTTTCCATCAAGAGTCAAGATCAATAACACAAAACCAATAGACGTAAAGAACTATTCATATTTGACTATTTCTAAGAGTTTTTATGTAACATAGATTACTGTTTTAGTTTTCTTTCTTGACTAAGGTTCCTTCCACAAAGAGTGGATTAAAGAATAGAAGTGTTATGTGGTCCACCCTCCCATCTTCTCTCATATAGTTTGGGGAAGGTATGATCCCTATATAGATATCCGAATTTGCTAGCATCTTATTTGCCTCAACTAGGTTAAACATAAAAGCTCTTCTCCTTTTTTTCATTTTTTTTTTCAAGGGGGCGCGGTAACATTTATGTACTTTATTTGTGTTAAATGAATGGGTGATGTACTTGGATTCAATTAAACAAAAGAAAGGGGGTCCAAAACCTCTCATTTCCCCTTTTCTTGGTTGGTTGCAGTATTTGCAATCATTTTTGTTCATAGTTTTGTTATTGATAAAGAATAGATTTTTACTGTTTTAGTTACATAGAGAAGGTTGACTACGACGCTCTTCCGATCTGCCATTTATTTGACTTTTCGAATATTTAATTCTTTATGTATATGTTTTCGCTTATCAGATAAACTTGAGTTGCACTATTTGTGGATTTATCAAAGGAACGTCGAAATGCATTTGTTTGCCTTTTTTCAATACGAAGTTATATATATTTTTCATCCCTGTCAACTTTTCTGCTGGGCAAATTAAAGTCAGCCAATTTAGCATATATATTTCTTATCTACATTATCTTTTTAGCTTGGCAAACTTAAAATCAGCTATATAATTTACTCAGTATATTGTATGCATGGCTCCCTTTCACAGCATGGCCCTAGAAACAAAAGATGCCTTTATATAAAGCCAAAAAGAGGGTGCTAAAAAAGGCCGCCTTGGCTTTAAACGAGGCAAACACAACACAACCACTCCCAAGGAAGAGTTAATTCTATTTTATAATATACTAATTCTTCTTAACTAAATATACATTACATTTGTTGTAGTTTAAACAGATAAAACGAGTAAACATAAATTGTAGAAGTGCAGGTAGATAAAAAGTGATATATATCTTTTGAGGGGAGACCCATTTATATTTTGAAACAAATACAAAACTAATTGTAAGATAATAATATATAGAAAAGTTTTTACTTGCCTGATCATGCTTGGTTCACATGTATGGAGTGAATGCGGATACTGAAGACAAATGATACACACTTTTTGGTCAAGCTTCTAATGACATTTGCCCTATGTTAATATATGCTTGCTAAGGCTATTCAGGAAAAATGAAGAGCTTTAGATCGATTTGTTCATGAAAACTATATGTCACGATATTAATGGTTACATGTCTAATGTGATAGTTTGAAAATGGTAATATGCTGATTCAATTGCTTTTTAAAAATCTATGTGTTGTAGTTGTGTTGAATAGCAATATATTAAATTTTAATAATTAGTTGTAATGCAATATTAATTACTTCTCTATGCCTTCACATGGGTGTTACATGTTTCATCACACTGATATCCTGACTATATGAGATGTCAACTACAGCAGTTGATACCTCATCCAATTACACCATCGTCTAATAAATTCAATTGGAGTTTGTTTTCTTTTTTGTCTATTTTATTAGGATAGATGGGTGAAAACAGTGAGCTGTGCTTTGTGAAATTTGTTGGTTTTTATTTATTTTTTAATAAATTTGTGTACTTCTCGTGTATCGCATAGGAATACAGAAGCAAATCTTCCAACTCAATCTTAGAGCTGGAATAACTCATGCTCTTCTACTATAAATATACCATATTCTACTATAAATATACCATAGACTGGTGTAAAGTTTTAAGTAGTGAATATAATTGTTTCTAATTAGTTAAAAAATTATAACTCACTACTGTATTGTAGGTCAACTATATGCTTTAACATGTTGATTTTAAGCTACTGATGTTTTTGAACAAATGGCGGTGTCTACATGCTAGATTTATCACATATGGTAGGTACTATAAACATTGGCACGATTGTTCTTCAATAAAACTGTTCTATTTGTATCTTAATAATACCCTCATCAATAATAATGCCAATGATAAACATTCCAAGTTTTTATTAGGTGTCAAATGATTGATTTAATGTCTAAAAATATTTGTTTTGCCTTTTTTTAATGTTTACAAATAGGTAATGTTTACTTAGGGTATCATGTTAATGAATATTGTTCTCATATTAATTGTCTTTCTTTTCCCTTCCTTTAATTGTGTTTTCCTTGTGCAAAGGACGGTGTTGTCTGAGATATATGTTTTTCAACTTCCCTTTTGATGATATTTCATAAGATAAGCAAGGTAATTAGTTTCTATTTTTCAATATTTCATCCCTGGGGTGGGGGGTGTTGGGGGAAACGGTAAACTCATGCTCTTAAATGCAAATAGAAACCATAAGTAAAATGAGTAATTATAAATTCATCTTTTGTTACATGTAGTTATGAGTTCAACTATCATGAAAGGAGCGACGTCTTGTTTTTAGCAGTCGAATACAATGAACAAGGTCGCTTATACATGTTCCACATTAAAGTTGGAAAGATGTTCTTGTACTTGGGAGAACCTTTCACGCATTGTTAGTAGATTATACCAGGTTTGTTTAGTTTTCTATATCCTCTATATCTATTAACAAACTATATATATTATTTTTGGAGTGTTACATTCTATACATACCACCCCTCATGATGACATATTTGGTGATTGGTTATTCACTATAGCTTAAATTTTCCGACACAAAAGTTGGGTAGATGTATCGGAGCACAAGACATTATAGTGTTTCAGCTTTTTATGATTTAGCTTTCCGTGTAACGCACGAGTGCCAAACTAATTTAAATAATAATAAGGTGGAGTATCTAATTTCCACAAGAATTATTTAAGGCGAGTGCCCAACTGGCTAGTGGGCAGTGGCTACCAAAACCCCATGCTACGAGCCGTGCCTTACTTGAGAGTTTGGGCCCTGAGTCGAATATTAAAAAATGGGCCCATAAATTGTGTTATTATACACATTCAAAATTTATTTCTTATATTTTTTAAATAGAAAATTTTAGTTTTCATAAAAACAACAAGGAATACTCTAAAATATTTATATTATATCAAATAATAAAAAATACACAAAATAATTAGCTTAATCATATAAAAAGACATAGTTATGAAAAGAATTATTTATTTGTTACTAATATTAATTTTTTACACACAAAGATATAGATAAACTTTTGAAATGTCAAGATTTTTAATTAAAAGAAAAATAAAAATATTTTGGATCATAATACTATACAAATAGACAATTTAATCACAAAAATTGAAAATCATTAAAATGGAAAAACTAAACTAAACATATGAAATTAAGTATTTGTTAAAATATGGTGCGAGTTGAAACAAAAAAATTATGTAAACTTCAAATTAATTTAAGTGAGAAAAACAAACTAAAATAAATTATCTTATAGACCAAAAAGTAATTATTTAATAAAAAATTGGTTGCCAAAAAAAAATAATAATAAAAAGAAAGATTTTTAATTAAAAAACTTAAAATGATTCTGCTATGAGGAATTGAACTTTGGCGGGAGGAGATACTACCAGGAGCCTGGCCAGATAAACTACAAACTAATTTTGTAGTGTTAAATATTTCACAGTATTTTGTTTTATAAACCAGTTCTTGTGAATTATGAGCCCCCTACTTTTTTTAAAAATTTTGGGCCCCAGGCCGGTGGCTTTTTGGGCTTCACCTCAGGCCCAAGCCTGAATCCAAGTGCAAGATCCAGAATTTTATATGTGCTCAAAACCGCCCTGAGGGTAAGCGACGTCGCTTAGGGCCTTAGTTAAAAAGCGTCGAAAAGTTTATAGTCGAGTTTTTTGAAATATATATCCAAAACATAGCATAAAAATAATGTGTATACAATTTTATTATAAATCGTTTAGTAACCTAGTGGTAAAGTTATAAATTTTAGTCTCTATCTTTAATTATAGGTCAAATGTTCAAATCCTTAAATCTACAAATTTGATTTTAATTTTTTAAGGGGCAAATTTAAATTTTCATTTTTTTGTGTTTAATAATAGTTACAATTCTTGTAATTTTTATTAAATTTCAAATACCAAATATTAAATTTGTAGTATAATTTTATATAAGAATAGGGCCTTCTTTTTGCTGCTGTTTGTTTCTTTGTGCCTTAGTGATGCTTTTCCCCTTTGGCTTATTGTACTTTGGTTCTGTTTTTCTATGAAAATAATATTTTTTGGGCAGAGAAAAATGTTTTAGTAATGTATATGTATTTTTTAAATGATAAAATATAACCAAATATCTTACAAATTGATAGATATTAAAGCCTATTGAGATGAAAATTTCTTTGAATATTATTAAAATTTTTATTTATTTTGCTTACCTATTTAATATATAAAATTTAAATGTTAAAAGTCTAAACTGTTAAAATTGTGTTTAATCTGAAAATTTTTTAAAAAGGGCTCTCTTTTGAATTTCACATAGGGCCCCTGAAATTTATGACCGGCCCTGGACGTGCTGGTCGAGTGAGCACGAGTTCGACTCATCATGAGAAGAGCAACAAATAAGAATGTGATTGTTTGAATGGGTTTAACTTGTTAAATACTTCAAAACGTATTTATTTCAAGTCGATTCAACCTTCTTTGCTAGCTGGTTCATCCCAAAAATTTACATTTATTAAAATTATGACAAATGACTCAACTTCTTTGTTTTAGCTGGTTGATCGCAAAATTTACACCTCTTAAACATTACTATGACAAAACTTGGACATTAGGCAAAACAAAACGTGTATAGATTCCAAAATTGAAAGTTCCCAAGGTCGCGTCCTAGAGCTTTGGGCCTAGGGCATCCACCCTTTACGTTTAGGATGATAAATTATTGTATTTACCTTAGTCAAGCTCATTATTTATGCCATTTCATATGTACCCTTGTGTCCCCTAATAATTATACAATTTGGGATTCTTTACTAAAGTAGTCTTGGCTGAAATTGGGCGTCCTATTTCCTCAAGGTCTGCCTTAAAGTATGGGAACTTGTTTATTAAATTTCATTTAACTAAATTATATGCTCTTATTAATTGTACCCATTTCACCGTGGACAATCATGGCACCATGACCCATGATTTTTGGGCTAGCTAGCCCCTCTTTCGTCTTTTTATTTTTATTTTTTGGAAAGGGTTGTCTTTTTAATTTATTATACCCTTAAAGACTAACTACAATGTTAGCCTCTTTATTTCTATTTCAAAACAGAAGTAAACAAGTTGAAATGCATGATAAAAAATTTCTTAATATATGTGGGTATCAACAAGTATATATAGATATCATTCTACCGAGTTCTATTTTGAAACTGAAATAACCTAATAACATAAGTTATATTCACTATAAATATAAATTTGAGGTGGATTGAAATTTTATTCTCCATATTCTACGTACTAAGGTTCTTGTTGCTAGTTAAGAAAGAGTGTAAGAAGACCCAGTCACAAAACAACAATCTCATTTATCTGAGCATTATATGATATTTGATGCAACAAAGAAGAAAACTTAAGATTGTAAAGATTAATGTTACAATAATGTCTAGTCACATTCGGTATTATGTACTGAACATGTATATGCAAACTTCAGATTATATTTAATTTCTAATTTGAAATATCTCAAAGACTTTTGAGGGTGGTCATTGAAAAATCAGAAGAGTCCACACAAATACACCAGAAGATAAAAAGAAAGATTGCAAGAAACTATGGAGTAGTTAGAAAAATAAGGTTGGCTCAATTACCAAAAGAAAACCATTCATATGAGTGGATTGAAATTTGAGGAAAACAATGCAAAAACACATGCTTCATATTAATATTGCAAAGAATACAGAAAAAGGACAGAACACAGAACCCCGAGGTAGAATTTGGTGGAGTAGGAGGTGGAGGTGGAAGGACATTGCCTCATTCTTCAATAATAATTGTCTCCTTTTTTCTTTTTCTTTCTTTTCTTTTGAGGGTTTCCTTTGAAAAATAAAACGAAAATATAAAATATGATCCCCGGTTAGAAATAATCCATCTTAATGTTGATAGCATAAACGCTTTTTAATTTTATTCTTCTCTATGTTCTCCTACACGTAAAAACCTTCACTGGTCGAACTACTAGAAACAATCTATTCGTTCATTTAAGAACAAGTTCATCTTGAACAAAAGACATGGTTTTGTAGTTTTCTTTTCTATAAGAAGATTGTATTACTTTCCTTCAAGAATGGTCTCTTCTTTTCCCTTTTCTTCCTTTTGAGGATATTCTTTTGAAAATTCAAAACAAAAATAAATAAATTGATCCTTCATTCAGAACTGTCCTTTTTCTCAATTGAAAATATGTTGTCATTCTCGTTATTCAGTATCTCAAATGCACGACTTGAGACCTTCACAGGTTTAGAACTAGTTTTATACCTTTGACTAAGGGAGCTTGTCCCAGTGATAAAAACTCTTCCTTTCTGGGTTATTTGATCTAGATTTGAGTCACTATCCCCATCTTTACAATATTCAAATTGTACTAAAGAAAAGGTTTATACGTTCGAAGGAGTGTCAAATTGTCTAAAAGAAGACTATATTTTTTTTGTTTCCTTGGACTACTTGACTAATTTCTTAACAAACTGTCTGCTTCTTTATTGTCTCTTCTTTTCTTGCTTGTCTTCAAAGCTAGGGGTGTAAAAATTTGCATGAGAGAGTGAGAGAGTTGAAGATAACTATCTTAAATATAGAAAGAGAGAGAAAGAGCCAATGCAAATCCCATAAGTCTGGTTTGGGATTTGAAGCCAACTGCAAATGCCGATGTCGAGGCAATTAATCTTGAACACCACAAATTTCCTCCACTATTTCTGCTATTTCTTCCTCCTTTTGTTCAAGATTTTCTCCCACAATGCTAATGCAACAAATGATGAAGTTCTTGTTCTGTTTTCATGGCTCCATTCTTCTCCTTCACCACCTTCTGAGTTTTCAAATTGGAACCCCCAAGACCCCAGTCCATGTAAATGGGCATTCATCAAATGTTCCTCTGATAATTTTGTTACAGAAATTGATATTGAATCTATTCAGTTGGCTCTTCCTTTTCCTTCCAATCTTTCATCCCTCCATTTTCTTGAAAAACTAGTCATCTCCGGTGTAAACCTCACTGGCACTATCCCGCCGGAAATGGGAGACTGCCTTTCCCTAAGAACACTTGATTTAAGTTCAAATAATCTTGTGGGCGGCATTCCAGGTACCATTGGGAGGCTTAAGAACCTGGAGGATTTGACACTGAACTCTAACCAGTTGACTGGAAAAATCCCATCAGAGATTGGGAACTGTACCAGCCTGAAATATCTTTCTGATATTTGATAACAAACTCAGTGGGAATCTGCCTGCTGAACTGGGAAAAGTATCATCTTTAGAAGTTATCAGGGCTGGAGGGAATAAAGACATTGATGGGAAAATCCCAGATGAGATTGGGGATTGCCAGAATTTGGAAGTCTTAGGGTTGGCTGACACAAAAATTTCTGGCTCTATTCCTTCTTCATTGAGTAAGTTGAAAAATCTTAAAACTTTCTCAGCTTATACTACAATGCTGTCAGGGGAAATTCCATCAGATTTATGCAACTGTTCAGAGCTTGTTGAGTTGTATTTGTATGAGAATAATCTTTCAGGTTCACTTCCAGGGGAGTTGGGAAAGCTTCAGAAACTACAGAAAATGCTGCTATGGCAGAATAATTTTATGGGTTCTATTCCTGAAAAAATTGGGAACATCAAAAGCTTAATAGTTCTTGATCTTTCACTGAATTTCTTCACAGGAAGTATTCCCCTGTCTCTTGGGAATCTTACCAATCTTGAAGAATTGATGCTTAGCAGCAACAACATTTCGGGTTCTATACCAGCTAGCCTTTCGAACGCCACTAGTTTGATACAATTTCAGATTGATAGTAATCAGATTTCTGGTCCTATTCCGCCAGAAATCGGGTTCTTGAAACAACTTAACGTGTTTTTTGCATGGGGTAATAAGCTTGAGGGCAGCATTCCTGCAGCATTGGGAGGGTGTAGAAGCCTTCAGGCTTTGGATTTTTCACACAATGCTCTTACTGGTAGTTTGCCCCCTGCCCTTTTTCAGCTCAAGATCTTTGACTAAACTTCTCTTGATTTTTAATGATATTTTGGGTTTTATTCCTCAAGAGATTGGTGATTGCAGTTCCCTTATTCGTTTAAGACTCGAAGAGAATAAACTCAGTGGACAAATTCCGAAAGAAATTGGTTTCTTGAACAATCTCAGTTTCCTTGACCTCTCGAACAACCATCTTAGTGGATCAGTTCCTGATGAAATCGGCAATTGCAAAGAACTGCAAATGCTGAACTTGGCCAACAATTCGCTTAGTGGCTATCTGCCAAATTCTGTGTCTTCTCTTAGTAAGCTCGAGGAATTGGATCTTTCCATGAACCATTTTGTGGGTCAGGTTCCTGGAAGTTTTGGTGAAATTTTTACTCTTAACAGACTCGTGCTGAGCGGAAATTCCTTATCCGGAACAATCCCATCAACCTTGGGGCGTTGTTCGAGGCTTCAATTGCTGGACTTAAGCAGCAACGTGCTGTTTGGTAGCATCCCAGTGGAAATCTTTGAAATCGAGGCCTTAGAAATTGCTTTAAATTTGAGCTGGAATGCCTTGACAGGGGTAATTCCACCTCGGATTATCGCTCTCAACAAGCTTAATGTGTTAGACCTTTCACACAACAAGCTTGGAGGAGATTTGATGGCTCTTTCAGGCCTTGTAAATCTTGTTTCCTTGAACGTATCATATAATAATTTCACAGGCTATCTTCCGGACAATAAACTGTTCAGAGAGTTATCAGCAACCGAACTTTCTGGGAATCAAGGATTGTGCACTGGGGGACATGATTCATGTTTCCTAGGCAACGTAAAAGGTAATGGAATGGCTCATGATAGAAATATTAGATTCTCGTGGAGACTCAAACTGGCTATTGCATTACTAGTTGCAGTAACCATAGCCTTGGCAATTCTTGGAGTATTAGCACTTCTCAGGATCAGAAAAATGAGCAAAGAAGACAATGATTCTGAATTAGGAGGCAGCAATTCAACGTCTTGGAAATTCAATCCATTCCAGAAGCTGAGTTTCTCGGTTGAGCAAGTTCTAAAATGTCTAGTGGAAGATAATGTGATTGGTAAAGGGTGTTCTGGCATTGTTTTCCGAGCAGAGCTAGATAACGGGGAAGTCATTGCAGTGAAGAAGTTATGGCCTACTACAGTAGAAGCCGGGTACAATTGCCAAAATGACCGGTTAGGCGTCAATGGTGTTCGTGATTCCTTTTCCACTGAGGTCAAAACACTTGGTTCAATCCGGCACAAGAATATCGTTAAGTTCTTAGGTTGCTGCTGGAACCAGAACACGAGGTTACTCATGTACGATTATATGCCTAACGGAAGCCTAGGAAGTCTCCTTCACGAGCGAAGTGGAGGCTGCTTAGAGTGGGACGTGAGATACCAGATCATATTAGGCGCCGCTCAAGGTTTGGCTTATCTACACCATGATTGTGTACCTCCCATTATTCACAGGGACATCAAAGCCAACAACATTTTAATCGGCCTCGATTTTGAGCCATATATCGCTGATTTTGGACTCGCCAAACTTGTTGATGATGGAGGCTTCGGCCTGTCCTCCAACACTGTCGCTGGTTCCTACGGTTATTTTGCGCCAGGTGAGTTCACTTCCAATTCTATTACTCATCAATGCTAAAGTAGACTAATGTGTAACTCATTAATTGGCAATAAGTTGTTACTAGAAAGAAGTTTTTGGTACGTACTCCAGGCAAATGAGGCATTGACAAGTGGATATACGAGTCCACTTTATTATTTAATTGTGACTTCTATATACACTTGTCTTGTTTCCATCTGAACAATGTAAATTCGATGCTTTTCATATTCTAGTTGCTTTTATTCTTCAGCTGATTGGTTAGTATGTGATCCTTCCCAAAATTTTGATGTGTAGAGTGTGGATACATGATGAAAGTGACAGAAAAGAGCGACGTCTACAGCTATGGTGTTGTTGTGCTCGAAGTTTTGACAGGGAAGCAACCGATAGATCCCACGATACCTGATGGACTTCACATAGTAGACTGGGTGAGGCGGAAGCGTGGTCGAGTAGACGTACTCGATCCCAGCTTACAAGCCAGGCCGGAACCCGAGATTGAAGAATTGATGCAAACCTTAGGAGTGGCTATGCTTTGTGTGAACCCATCCCCGAGCGACCGGCCGACGATGAAGGATATAGCAGCAATGCTGAAGGAGATAAGGCATGAAAGAGAGGAGAATTTGAAAGCCAATTCTTCAAATCCCAGAGGATCACAAATGAGTGATGGACTAGAGAATAAGAGTTCCAATAGTGGAGGGACTTCATCAGCAATGAGCTTGTATTTGCAAAGTAATAATTCAAGCTTCTCTGCTTCTTCATTACTTGATACAGGTTCTTCCAAAGCAAAATTTGGTTTCAATAAATAATAGACTTCACTAATTTGTTGTAATTTTTTCCTCTTAATTATATAGTTAATTAGATTTTGTCTGTATCATTGTAACTTCAGTGTGGAAAAGAGAATAGTCATCACTCATCAGTTTGGAGTTCACTAATTCTGCTTTATTATCTTGAAAATTTCCTCACCACATATTGATGAGGTTTTTCACACATTAGTCACACACGAGATCTTTTGAGCTCGTCTAAACTTAAATCACGACTTTAATGTTTTTTCATGTATTACATTTTTTAAAATACTGATTGAAACATAAAAATATTGCCCAATGTGTCTAACAACGAACTCGGTAAAGTGAAATGGTTGAATAAATTGATGACTAAGACTATCTAAGATCACCTTGAATGTTGAAATTATACATAGGATTTTGGTAGTAAATCCAAAATATTCCAAGATTACCAATCAAGAGAGGGTACTCTAACCCAATCAAGAATCCATATGTATGTTCAAATGCTCTATTTTATCAATAAATTTAGTCCTCACACGTCGGTTTCTAATTTGTCTAATAGAGTACAGTGTCGTACTCCCAAAATAACAAAATTTTGTTCCCATAATTCAAGGAAAAACCAATCATCATAATCAAATTAATTAAAGACCATCGCATTAGGCGTTACAATGTCTTGAATGGGGAATCACATTTGCTAATAATGGAAAATGATAATTGTAAGGAAGTCTTCACAAAATTTTTTACACAATATGGATTTTACCATCACACTCTTATATATTGCGTGTGTGTGAAAAATAAACTAAAAATAAATATGATAAATTTATCATATTTTATAAAGGGTTAATTTCATAAATCGTCCCTCACCTTTCAGTTTAGTCTCGATTTCGTCCTCAACCTTTATTTTGTCATCCCGCAGCCCCTAACCTTTGATAAATATACACAAATCGTCCATTTTTAACTATTCCACCGAAGTTTTAACAAAAAAACGATTATAGCCCCCTTAAACTTTTTAAATTTTTTTTTAAAAAACGATTAAAAATAATAAAAAACTTAAAAACCAACCCACGTCCCCCTCCCCCCTTTGCTGGAAGTCCGGCGGCCTGTCACCAGAGCCGGAACTCCGGCTGCCAAAATAGGGGTGGGGGGGGGGAGAATCCCCCGATTTTTGCTGCAGCAAAATGCTGCCGGAGTAGCACGAATCCCCCCATTTTGGCCGCAAATGTTGCCGGAAAAGGCAACAATTTTCTGCCATTTCCAGCAGCATTTGTGTTGCCGGAGCAGCACAAATTGGGGGGGGGGGGGAAACCCCCCATTTTGGGGGCTGGAATTTTGGCTCTGGCGGCAGGCCGCCGGACTTCCAGCGAAGGGGGATGGGGACGTGGGGTGGGGTGGGTTAGTTTTTAAGTTTTTTATTATTTTTAATCCTTTTTTTAAGTAAATTTAAAAAGTTTAGGAGGGTATAATAGTCTTTTTGTTAAAATTTCGGTGGAATAGTATGAAAATGGACGATTTGTGCATATTTATTAAAAGTTAAGGGGCTATATGGTGACAAAATAAAAATTAAGGACGAAATAGAGATTAAACTAAAAGGTTAGAGACGATTGGTGAATTAACCCTTTTATAAAAGATTTTATAAACACTTCGCTATAAATAGCAGGATTCAAGCGTTCAAAGAGTAATAATTATTGAAAAGTACGGGGACTGCCAGACTGGCTTGGGGAATTTCATTGGTATACAACAAACTTTGCATGCATAGCCATCATGTTTGACCTGACCATCACAATTCTCAAATGTCAATCTTTATCTACGGTACATGTATGTCGTGATTTAACCTTGCAAGCAAAAGCCAATGTATGGAAATTATTAGTGCCTATATGTCGTCCCAATTAGTTGGCCAAAACTAAAGAGGGACCAAGAGCATATACAATGCCTATTCTTGAAAGCAACTTATTTTAGTTGCTTGAATAGTTTTTGACCATACATATCCTAAACGCATATTATCGTTAGGCCACATATTATTATTAGTTTATTAGCAAAAATGATCAATTTAACATACTTTCCTTTGATTGATTATAGCATTCTGCTTTGAGAATCAACTGAAAAGGAAGTGGTCGATCGTAGTGATTGATATCCTACCTCTTTTTTTTTATTTTGGCAATACGTGTATATATTTCCTTCCTATGTCTCTCTTGAAAACCCACCACCGAGAAGCTTTAATTTTGAGCCAAAAGTTGTCGGCTCGTATCCCTTTGTGGCCGGAAAGAGTAAACGGGTTCTGGGGGTATTTCTTGTGTTCAAATTGAGGGTGATTGTTGGTTGGCGACTACTTGGCATACACAAGATCTGAGTCCTGATCGATTCACTTGATTCCACCATTGCTTCACATTGAAGAAGAAGACTTTAATCATTCTTTTTATTTCTTTTCTAGTTCATCTTTTTGGGTCAATTTGTATTGTAATTGATTCTATACTTTGATTTCTCTCATGGATTTAATTCGCGTCCCACTAGCTAGTCATCACCGTTCGGCGTTTATTCGGTAGCAATACCTAACAATTTACATGTTCAAAGGTTTAAAATTTCACTGATATAAACTTTATTCTTTTATTTTTATTACAATTTTTCTTTCATGATTTTTGGTCTCAAAGATTCACTTTTTTCACAACAATGAAGTTTTAGAAAGTCTCGTAACATCTTATGGGTAGAGGCAATATATTTTTCATCGCGGATGACAGGAATTAGACATATTTGGTGATTTTCGGGTTTATTATTGATATTTTTTACATTTTTTGAGGCCAATAAAGAGATCCACACCTCCTTCCTGCTAGAGGCAAAAAATTTGTCACGTCCCTAGTACTCCATTTTCCTGCTTCATTTGGGAGTTGCCCCTCCTGTTTAGGATGGTCGCTGCAAGATGTGGTGTGACGGTTGGAACTGCCAATTTAGGGGTGGGCATCTAGCCTGCAAACCTGCAGCCCTATCTAAACTGAACTTGACGGGTTCGGGCAGGTTAGATAGCCCTGAAAACTCAAAAATCAAAACCGAAACCTGACCCAAACCCAAAAAACCCAAAACCTGCTTGAACGCGCCTGACCTGAACTAGGTTCGGGTCGTTTTTGAGCTGGGATTTCTCCAACCCAAACTCATCGGGTTGGTTTCATGTTGGGTCCATAGCCGACCCGACCCGCATGGTGCCCGACCCTAAAGTCTGCCATCCATCCGTATCCGCCACTCCTAATTAGAATATTGCTTACATAGAGAGAATAAATCCAATCATTTTCATTTAAAACAACTTCAGAACTTTCGTGTGATAATCATTTTTCCAAAAATTATAATGAGCTCAGGGCCTAAAGATTGAAATAATCTTTCAAACAGCAATACAACAACAAATGATACAAGATAATGTCCCCAAAAAAAATGATAACAAGAAATAGTTAAGTTCTCAAGTGAACCTAACGAGTCTAATTGTCTAAATTATGGTTAAATCGTCTTTTTAATTTCAGAATTTAGTTACACATTATGTTTGCAAAATAGATTGAATGAATAAAGCAAGCAAATCATTAGAATATGAAGTTAGAGAAATCTTGCGTCAAGTTCTTCTCGGACTCTTGAATTGTATAACCAAATCTTGCTCTCAAAGTCAATGTTTACTCCTTCCAAAAGGACGCACCGCAACAATTTTGAAGTATTTACAATGGTCAATTTACAATTCCGCTACTAGTACTGGCCCAGTTACAAAAGTGTGTACAAAAGGATAGTTTTGGGTCAAAAAAGAAAAATATCGCGATAAATTGGTGGAACCAAAATATTGCGATAAAATGAGAATTCCAAATTTTGGAAAATTTGTCTTTCAAAGAAAGGAGAAGCACGCTCGGTTGCAGCCAGTAGTTTGTTTCAATTGGGGATTTTTGATTCTTGCCCAATTCCGTCCCAAAAGTTAATCGATTCCGTCAATGATGTAATGGTGGAGAACCGGGGACTCTCTTCTTCGACGGTTCTAACGAGTTCCAAATCGACATCTCGGCTGGCAATGAGGAAGACGAAGATGGAGGCCCCGAGTCTCCTTTTGAAGTAGGTTAGTTTCGTGCCAAATTTTTCCTGTGATTTGGTGTCCGTATTTTTTGAATTTTTATATGAACGAGTAGTGACGAGGAACATGAAATCGGTCTGTCTAGAGAAGAAAACTGGAGCAGCATGATGTTTGGCGATTTTAAACTCAGCTGATGAGGAATCATTGACAACTCTTTTGCTCTTAAGTCCCATGTCAAGCTCCATTTTTCAAGAAATTTTGGTAAAATTTGTTGAATGGATTGAAGAAGAGAAAGAACTTAGGCCATGTTTTTAAGAAGAATATCACAAACTCTGTACAGAAGGAAGCATATGTGCCTTGCATCATAGAAGTACAATTAATATGGCTTGATTTAGTAGTCTGGTAGAATATATTATAACTGTATGTATATAAATTATAACTGTATGTGTGTTGTCTATATCATCTTATGTTCTCCCAAGTAATTATGGAAAATAGCACAGGAAGCCTGTATGTATATATAAATTATTATGTTATGTTGGGCAGTGTTTATATTGTGTATGATGTTGAATTGCTGGAAAGTTAGAAAGTTTTTCTTGTTCGAGGAGGTAGATTGTACATTCAATTTTTGGAGATTTTGTGGCGTTTATAATTTTAATATTCAGATATAGATTACTGTAATGTTGTACACTTCCCAATTTAAAAAAAAAAAAAAAAAGAAAAGAATCTTGTACACTATATTTGTACAAGTAAAATAATTGAAGTATTAATTTCTTTTTGAAGATGAATTTTGGGAAAAGAAGCTAATGTACGATACCTCAAAATACAATTTTGGTTTAGAAAAATAAAAACAAATAATTACAATCAGGACATTTTATAAAGGCCAATCAGAAACGAGGAATAATAATAATAATAATAATGATTATAATGATTATATAGCAGAGATTATTGAATAGAATAGTAATAATAATAATGAAATTTGAGAAAGAGAACAAATAGTAATAATTTAGATAAAGGGTGACATGTTTTGAACATAAAACTCAATTGAAAAATTTGCAATATATCCATTACTGAAGGAATATGTCTTAAAAATTTATTGTTTAAAATTTAGTAAAAACACAGTAATGGATAACATTAGTGTGAAAGTCATGAAATAAAAAGTAACACATTTTAATTAAACAAGACTAGGGAAAAAAATAAAAAATAAAAAGAGAGAGAAGGACCATTTTTTTTAAGAACTCACACTTTTATTTTCAAGCTAACATGGATGTGGTTGACAATGTAGCCCGCTACTTTAGCTTCAGCCACTAACATGATCCAACACCCAAGATTTGGTAACTCGTCAGGTACTAATAGCTTTTTCCTTCAATTTAGGAACTGTTTGGCATTATTTATTTTTTCTATTTATAAATTCACCTACCATTGATTTGACAACTAAATAACAATCACTACACATTTTAAATTTTAATTAAATATATACAACTTATTTTCACTCTTTATAAATTCTCTTTAGAAATTCACTTTATAAACTTAACGAAATGGGCCCTTAATGTCATGACAGTCAATCAAATATTCAGGACACTTCAAAATATGTACAACAAAATGTATTTATAAAAGTATCAGTAGATGTAATGCTGCGATGAACACTTAAAACCGACATGTAAATTCAGTGGCTCCAGTGTGTTGTTTAATTTGAGTCTCTAAACAGGCATGTTGGTTCATGATTGACTAAGATTATTGAGTTTTTAGTACTTATAGAGTATTAGAATTTTTTCAGTGGTAGTACATATTTGTGTAGTACGTACGTGCACCTTATAAAATATATGAATGACATTGTTTTTATTTAGTTCTATTCTATTTTGAAATGAAGATAATTTAAAAAGGTGAGTAAAATGGCAGCAGAGCATATGGCATGGACTCTTGTGATATTTCACCCTCAAGAAATTTGGACGTGTAGACGTGTTCATTAATAATTAGAAGTAAATAGAAAAATTGAATTCTAAACTATTGACCAAGGGAAAGTCATATAAAATCAGACGTTTGACGTCATAAATTGTGTTGTCAAATGCTTGTAGTGTGCATTTAAGCACGACACGTCAGTTGCTAGCTGTCCACATTCATCTCATGCACCTGGGCATGCGACATATCAATCACACATGTCGATATAAATCATTGTCAATTGACGTAGCGTACCAAATACACGCCAAGCAAGCGTTTGACGCCGTTTATAATGTGAGACCCAAAATTATATATCATTTTCATATGAAACTAAATTATGACATAAGATATCATACAATGGCGTTGCGCTAGGAATTATTAAAGTGTGTGTCTATATCTTAGGACAATAAGATATCAGCGCAATATCTCATGACAATGAGAACCAATGACCATCGTTTTATTTATCCCGTGAAGTGAGGAACCACCGCCCCTTAATTTACACACTGCATTTTTTGGCGTATAGAAATTACAATTTAAGTGATCGTTATAAATCCTAAAGTATTTGCATGATAAATAATAAAATAAATAGTTTTTTTTTTAAATTTCATTTCATAAAATAAAATGCATATATAGAAAAAAGATATTTTATATATACTATATTAGTATATTAAAATAATTTATTATTTATGAGCTTTCCACAGATAAAAACAAGAGGCTGGTGCCACCCCCGTTTGTTTTGTTACGATATGATGATACATTCACTTGTATGTATGTAGTTTTTACATACATATATGTACATATATTAATTAGTAGACGGATTTAGAAATTTTTTTTGGGCAAGTTAGAATGACTCTACTAAAGTTAAATGCCAAAAAAAAAAAAAATCATATATGAATTGAAAAAAATATCAGGGCCGGCACATATACTTCCTTAATATTTTTGTATATGTACATATATGTATGTAAAAACTACATACATACAAGTGAATGTATCATCATATCGTAACAAAACAAACGGAGGTGGCACCAGCCCCTTGTTTTTATCTATGGAAAGCTCATAAATAATAAATTATTTTAATATACTAATATAGTATATATAAAATATCTTTTTTCTATATATGTATTTTATTTTATGAAATGAAATTTAAAAAAAAAAAACTATTTATTTTATTATTTATCATGCAAATACTTTAGGATTTATAACGATCACTTAAATTTTAATTTCTATACACCAAAAAATGCAGTGTGTAAATTAAGGGGCGGTGGTTCCTCACTTCACTCTCTATTTTATCTTTACAAAAATATTCTTATATAAAGAATATTTTTGAAAAATAGAGAGTTTTTTTAACTTTAAAGAGTGAAAATTTGTATACACTCCAACAAACTCTTAATCTATATGAAAAATAAAAGGGGAATATCTTTGTGGGACGGAGGAATTAATAGAGAGTAAGTTTGGCTTTCCAAATTTGGAGAGTCAAAACCATTCTTTAAATTAAAAGGTTAATTTAGAGAGTCTCTTGAAGTATAATTTTATGATGACTTTACTCACTAAATTAAAAAGCATTTTGAATTTAAAGAAGCTACCGAAGATGCTCTAAGTAGAAAAATAGATAGAACTAAAAAAGGATGTATTTAGGGAACAAAATTCTAGTATTATTAGATTCATGTGAATTCATTAAACTGGAGCCCTTGAATATATATTACAGCTCTTGATCGACGATATGTGAAGTATCATTTATTATTAGTTATTATTATTATTTTGTATTTAGGACAGTAAATGACACACTTCCACAAAGTAAAATTATTAAATTTAAGAGTATATATTCATAGTTTACTTTTGACATTTCCAAAGCATATATATACTATATATACATATGTGTGTGTGTCACAGGTAAACATAATATATATATATATATATATGACATCGTGGAATATGTGTGTATAACAATATGATCGAATAAGGATAAGGAAGCTATATATGACTTAGGTAGTTGAAGATTTGTTTGTACGGAAAAAAGCTTATATATACACGACAGTAGTCTTCTCCCTAGAAGAAAAATGGATAAATTTAGCTGACCAAATTAAAATAATTTGATCTACTATATTGTAGATTAAAATATATGGTATGGATAAATTTAGCTGACTAAATTAAAATAATTGGATCTACTATATTGTAGATTCAAATATATGGTGAGTGATTGGGAAAAAATTATGTAGTTGATTTCATTGTTCTAGACTCTGGTATCATTGTAGTATCAAATCATATCATAAATGAAAAATGCAAATAACCTATACTTCTTGACAAGAGGTCATACCAAAATGCTTTAGAAATCTTGAGTCAAATAAATTTTTATTTTTAATTTTTGGAATTGAGGATTAATTGCAGTGTGGGTCATTCAACTTCTAGTAGAGGTGCATCCAGTCCACCCCCTCTTTAATTTGATAAAATCTCAAATATGCAATGTGTTTGACAACTATGTAAATTAAATTATACAATACTCTTTTACATTTTTATCTTAATATATGCGCCACGGATATATTACATTAACTTATAAATAGATAAGACAAATAGAGGATTGACTAAGCTGAATGACCAATTATATACAAGCCAATCAAAATTAGGTGGTCTAATTAGCATCTTTTATAGGCATACTTTTTATTAACATATTTCGTCAGACTTGCAATCACGGCACAACTTAAACCCTAGTTTCTGGTAAACCAATCAGGTCCGTGTATGGATCGAGTTCAATCTAACTCAATAGACACACAACAATTTAAACCGTTCGTGTTCACCTCCGAACATGTTTTCTATTGCATAATACTAAAGACGATGGACCAGAATGCACTTTAGCTTAAATGCTGATGACTTGTAGTGCATTTAACCCAAATTCTTGTTCTGTATTTCTTGGCATGACCTAATCTAATAATACTCAAGCATATATATAAATTCAATGTCTCATTTGCAAGAAAAGACTAAATGCAAGCTGTATAGCTGACGACAATTTTGTTGATAATTATGAACCGAATCCACCACAAAACTTGGATTGTTTTTCACATTCATTTCTATTTTCCTTTCATGTCACGCTTTTTGTTAATGCTCCCATGTCATGTTTTTTTGTTCATACTTACTTTGGCCAAGAACGTTATGAAATCTGTATTCGGTATGGATCGATTTACACTATAATTAGAATTCGCATATTCCCTCCGTCCTAAATATATATGATCTATTTTTCCATTTTGAAATGTCACAAATATATGTTACGATTTCTATATTGAAAAGTTTAATTTTACTTTACTAATATATCCTCATTTAATATATACTTTAATTTTGAATTCCACCATCTATATATATATATATAATATAAAATCTATATATCTATATATCTATGTATATAATGGGAATTAAGTTTGCGGTACCTCTGTACCACAGTTTTCCTACCTAAAATGTGTTAAGTGAGGGTATTTCAGACTTTTTCTGTACCGCGTGTAATCCTTGCGGTATAGGCTAAAGAGATGGTTATTCGTTTCTTTTTCTCATGCGTTTCCTTCATTGGCTGGACTCTTTGGCCTTGATATTTCATTTTCTTATTATCATCTTCTTGGCTTATCTGATCTTTATTTCAAATGGAATTGTACAGTAGGGCAGATTATGAAGTTGTAATTTAAGTTGTATTTGTTTCATTGTTTTTAAATAGATGCACAATGTCATTTGTATAAGTTATCTGTGACCATAATATAGATTATCCCGTTGTCATTCTCTCATGTATTCATTTGATAGTTTGAATTGTAATTTCAATGCCTTCATTATATTATAATTCTTCCCTCCTATTATCTATAGAAGTTACTTGGATAAAGTCTAAATGATTAATTTAGTTTGGGAGATCCAGTTCTTAACGTTAACTATTAAAAGTAATATCGTGTCGGGTTAAAAAATATGAATGAAATGCAATTTTTAATTAAAACTTTAAAAAAAAAAAAGAAAAAGAGCTGGATTAATAAGATATAGTCTAAATGTTCACTACTATCTCATTTGAATGGCTACATTTTTACCCGTGTGTTGTACAGGAAAAATATATATCAAATTATTTTTTAAAAAATAAATAATATGAAATTTTATAAGTTTTTTTCCGTTTTTTCGTGTGTGTTGAAATTTTGTAAGGTTAAGTTACCTAATAAGAAATAATTAACTTTTAGCATCAACTAAATAATAATATAATTTTGGTCTTATATCATGTTAAGGTAAATATAATTTACAGCAAAATTTAAACTTATTGCTATTGTTAATGCAAATAAATATTATTTTATTTTTTAAACTAATTTAGATAAATGACATTGTACGAAATAGTTGTTAGTTAGACGGTGTCAAGTATTATAAAATATTTTTTATTTAAAACCAATAAAATCAGATATCATAAAGATGATATAAATTAACGATACATAAAAGTAGTCATATATTTTTAATGAAAAGTAGTTGTAATTATTAATATTTATAGTAGGAAGAATTAAGAAAAAATTATAATTATAATAATCAATTAATCTAAATTGAAGATATATATATATATTTGTGTTTAATTAATGAAATATTCAACTTAATTAAAACAAATCATAAAAAATAAAAGTTCCATAAGGAAACTTATTATTTGATGAACATGAGTTATCAAGTAAGTTCCCCATTTATATTAATTTCTATGTAGTGTTTTATTATTATTCGACAAACACGAGTTATCAATTAAGTTTGTTATTCATATTAATTTGCATCGTTTTATAAATTATAAACTACAATTTTTTTGTTAAAAGATTTTATAAACTACAGATATTTTAATGATATGACACTTATTTATCATTGCATAGTTAAATTTATCCATAATTTAAACAATTGAATGATAATAAATATCTATTAGTTATTAAATTGAGTAATGAATCTTATTTTGAAAAATTGGATAGATAAGGAAAAAGTGAATAAAAAAAGTAAAATTTGAAAAATTCAATATACCACATGAGTTATTGTAATAGAAAACAAAATGCCAGAAGAGACCTTACTAAGAAATTTTTTGGTGGGAAAACTACTGTACTAAAGTACCAACTAGATTTTTTTCACCTGTGCGTTGCATGGGTAGAGTTATAGTGTACATTCATATTAAAATTAATGTGTGAGTATGGACATCATTTTATAAATAGAGTACAATATACCAATTGTATTGTATAAAATTATGAATTGATATGCGAATTACAATTTACCATGGAATATTTGTAGTAAAACGCCTGAGTTCATAATTCTGATATCTTCTAAACTCATTGTGCAAATTCACACGTCCAATCTATATAAAATTGTAATAATTGGCAGTCAAATAATTAGATATGACAATTTGACCAATCGATTTATAAACCTGTGGAGACATGCCTCTAATATGATTGGCCCGGCATGCCTAATAGGGGCAAAAGAAGGGGTATGATGCATCATTATCTGACCCGCCGTGGGTCCAGGGCGGGTGCGAGTAAAGTTGGACACGCACTATAAATCCGTGACCCACCAGACATTTTTTTATTTTTAATAAATTTATTTCGAAAACGTGTAAAAATTATCAGAGATGACAATTTGACTAATCGACTATTAAATTCGTGGTAGATTACTTTTATTTTTTAATTATATTATTTTTTTGAAAGGATTTTTCTGTCGAATTGAAAGAATCAAATTATTATATTAATTAATATTGAGAACTTTAAAATTCTAAATAAAGATTTTGTTTTATTCTACGTTCATCAATTAATAATATGTTACACATAACATTAATTAAAAGATGAAAAAATTCATGAGTCCTTTTGTGGGTCATGGTGACGTCCCCACCCATCCCATGATCTGACTTCTCTTGAACCGCCATATGGATTTGTAGGTTTGGGGGCGGGTCTGGGTGACTTCAAGACTCATAAGCGGGTCCAGAGTGTGGCTAACTGTCCTATTGCCATCGCTATAAATAGTCATATCACAATCAACTATTGCAACTACAAGTTTAGTCTCTTACTCGTGCGTTGTATAGGAAGACTAATTTTCAAAAAAGTTCAATAATAGTGAATAATAAAATATTAGACAAATACAATTATCAGATTTGAATAGCAAAAATAATAAATATACGGTTTTAATTTAGTATTTGACGCAGTAAATTAATGTTTTTTAATGTTATATTAATAGTTACTTACTTATATACTCAATTAATGTTTTACTATATTTCATTTTTAAATTATCTAACTTATTTAATATTATTAGTTAACAGTTTAATAATATGTATCGGGCGTGTACATATCCGTATTCACTCGATACCCATTCAGATAAAAATTTTCATATTCATGAGAAAGTACTCTCTCGACGTATCGTTTCTGTGAGTGAAATTCAAAATTGATAGTTATAATTAAAATGTTAAATAGTGATATATTTGTAAAGAAATGAAAGTTAGACTTTTTAGTAGAAAGTGGATCATATATGTGAGACATTCTGAAAAGAAAAATAAGATCAGATAATTGCAATGAAGGGATTATTTTTTTTAGTTCATTTTCTTATTGTAGATTTCTTGTCTCATTGTTCACAAATTTTTCGCTAAATTCATTATTATCTTCTTCAAATAAAAATATCGATCAATTAGTATTCAACCCGTACGTTGTACGGAGAGATAAATTCCCAATGTTTCTTATAAAAAAAATTCATTATACAAATTACAAAAAAAAAAGAAAATAGTCACAATAATAATTAAATCAAATGAAATAACAACATGAATTTAGTCGATATTTTGAAGGCTTCACATCTATGGAGAAAAAAGACTAAAAAATAGATTATTTACATCCTCTATAACCTAATCATTGCAACATAAATAATATAGAAACAAAGATTAAAAAAATAGTCACAAAGATTTTCAAGTTAGATCATAGATGTCAAGAAAATACATTTTAGCCAATATATTATTATAAATAAATAAATAAATAGAGATAGTATCAGATAATTAGTTTATAATGCGCTCATTTTCGAATAATTCAGTAACATGAAGAATAATTCTAAAAAATACTAATTCATAAGAAATTGAACAGTTACTCGCCGCCAAATTTATATCGGTAGCGGATAATGAAAAATTGTAAAAACTCATAATTATATATAAATACTAAAAAAATAGAAATGAAGAGACTAAAATAAAAAAGGAATATAAAAATCTAATAAACTAATATAAATTACTGAAAACTCGTGATGAATATCTAAATAAGAAAAGTTTAAAATTTTAAAATTTGAAAAATAAAACCAATTGAAAATCAGTTGGGCGAATAATTGAATCCAAATTATTATGTAACATCATGATGAGGTCAGCAAAAAGAGCGGAAAAATTACAATTGAGAATTCAAATCTAATTGAAATCTGTTGTATTATATATTATATAATATGATGATATGATTGCTTTTTGAAATATACAATTTTGAAAATAACTCATACCCTTTACGTGTGAGCAACTACCCGTACAGGTGCATTGTAGTTAAATGTGCTAATCATATATTAATTGCTTTTTCATACGAATACTTAGAAATAATTTGTCTTGTTATTTCTCGTGCAACGCACAGATGATAATTTAGTATTAAATAGAGACAAATTAGAAACACTTATTACAAATGTGTCTTTCTAGTATATTTCTTAATCTTTATGAAAAAATAAAATAGACAATATATTTGCGGACGGAAGGAGTATTATATCGAACTTGAAAAACTATTAGATTTACCATTAAATGCTACCTAATAGTGGTAATGATCACTGGTGGTAATAATGAATAAGTACTACTCTAAACATATACATACAATATCGATAATTTTGTTAAAAAACTTCCCCTTATGTGTAGTCTATACACGCCACGTGTATTTTAAACTCATGTAATGTATATTTTAATTCACATTATATGTCTCTATGTATGCCACATGGGAGGTTCTTGAAATGGACTCCACTCAATATTAATAACATGAAAACTAATACTGCCGTGTCATCAACCGTTAATGCATTGTGATTTGGGAAGGGGTAATGATATATTAATAGCCCACGTCACTAATAGTTTAATAGAAAAACATATTTAAGTACTACAAAATTAAGGCAACTCTTTACAAAAATAAGACTATATATTTGAGGGGAAAGAAAAAAGCTGGACTATATATCTAATGAGAGAGGGAGTATAATTTTTGTGAAACCCATTTTACCTTTCGAAATATACAATAATTAATGAATAATAATGACATTAAATTAAATTCTCATCCAAAAAATATTTTTCTACCTGGCCATATATAAATATTTTCGCTTCTTCAATCTATCTGAAAAATTAACTAGTTTAATTAGTGTAAGGAGGTTTCAGTTATTCATTATAACATAAAAAATAATTATGTAATACAAAATATACACATTCAACAATAATTATTGGCTGAATTGATAATTAACCGAAGAACACTGAAACAATATTATACATAAGAAATACAGTTTCCATTGAATTTTAGATTACACCACAAAACTACATTACTATTATTAGGTACACTACACTACAATTACATTACATCTCAAGTTTGTAGTAATAATAAAGATACAAAGCCTGCAAATGGTAACCCTCAAGAAAACTTACAAATCCTCGACGTGAAATTTCACCGATTAGAGTAGAAAGTTATAAACGCGCACCAATAATCAGAGGGGTTCGAAATGCAGTACCAAGAGTCGAGACATCGTACATTCAATTTGTTTGAAAAGGGTCTCTCTTCTTCATCATTCATTCATCGCACAGCTCGTTTCATAGATGCAAGTGACGACCCATTATCACCACTGCAAAAGTTGCGCGCATTATTTCTTCTTGCGGGCTTCTTGCCCTCCAGTTTCGATCCAGACTGTCGTACCTTCACTCCCCGTATCATCTGTGTTGAACACATTGCAAGAATTAATCAACCGATAAACACTCTAAACACGGTACCATCTCGAGAACTCGAAATTATTGAAAGATGAAATGTTAAGTTCTTACATATTTGCCACATTTTGTGTCTGAGTAGATCACTATGAAATCTCCCTCCTGAAGTCCATTCACTCTCACAAAATCTCCTAAAACAAAACATTATTCTCGCATAATTAATTACTAATTAAGACATGATTATTTCACCAACAACTATATACATTGATGAATAAAGGCATTTGACTTGTTTAGTTACCTGTGTTTTCAAGAAGGTACATTCTACTCTTGTTGTTTGGCCAGAACCTAAAATTCAAAGCCAACAAAATTTTTCCCATTTTCATTAATTTAGACGATGTGTGCAAATATATCCAATGTAATACTATGATCAAACGGGCGTAGTAGTAGTAGTAGTACCTATAGCGCATGTTCCAAACACGAGATGTTCCGATGTCTTCCATGGCGATGGAAATTCCGTCCCGTGATTCGAGCTCCGGGAGATGGCTTTCAGCTTCTTTCTGAGAAACCAAAAGTTAATTAATTAAAACTTGTCTCAAGCTAAGTTAATTTCACTTACAATTACAAAACAAGTAATTAATTAATAGACTTAAAGCTAAAAAGAGATTACTTTTGGCAACACAATTCTTCCCAGATTGCCAACATCACTCTGCTTTAACACTTTCTGCAGCAGAAATTTCAGGTTCTTTTCTGTCTTCCAACCCTATAAATAGCCATATCATATAAAATGAGATAATCGCGATGAATCAACTCGACTGGTCAAATTATGAGTTTTAGTTGGACAGATAGAACATAATGCACAAACACAAACAATGTAATGATAATTAATCTCTAATTCAAGGCAAGAAAATCGACCTGCTGCATCCGATTTGCGGAAGCTTGCCTGTGATAGTTTTGCTGTTGCGGGGGTCGATCCCCGACTGGCACATCACACGGAGGGATCATTCCACCACTTGCTGATACTGAAGAGGGATTATGGGGTGGAGACCAATACATCCAATTAGCCGCCGGACTACCCTGATTACCGTTTTCTGGACCATCCGCCATGAGTTGGTCGACATTCGTTTGGTTTTGATGATGGTTGTGATGGCTATGGTGGCGGTGGTGGAGAGGGTAAAGCCGCCTTTGACGAGCCATTCTCTTCTTCCGGGCTTCTTTAGTTGCGGAAGAGCCTAATCTCACCAATCTTTGGCCGTCTGAATCGAAAATTGGATATGAGGGCCGGTTATACATAGTCTGATTATGTTGAGGAATTCCCTGTGGAATGTAGCCATTTTCCATGTAGGGATTGTATTGAGGCGTCGGCATTGGAAATTGAGACGAAGGCCAGGACTGAGCATGCTCCATCATTTGATATTCCGGAGGATATGGATAGGGAATCCCATTGATTACCGGAACGCCATTTGAATAAGGGTCTCCGCCGTAGGAGGTGGCAGGTGATGGTGGAAAAGCCGGTGGTGGCGCCACTATCCACGGGGCGGACGAGATTGTAGAATTGTAGTTAAAATTAGAGTTAGGGTTTGGATGATCTGTATCTGCTGGGTTTTGAATAGGTTCTTGAAACTGCTGGTAGGGTGACTGAGGTTCACCACCGTCACCAGCGGCGGAGCCACCACCACCTCCGCCTCCGGCGGTCAGCTTCTTTTTCTGAAGCTGGTACTGCTCAACCCACTCCAGTATGAGTCTCAGAAGCTGTTTCTTTCCTTCCTTATTACTTCCCAAACGCTTAAAAGCACTTTCAACGGTGGATCGCTTCAGCTTTATATTCCTCATATCTTCTGCAGAGATGTGATCTCTGTTTTGCTTCAGCCACCCGAAAAATATCATAGCAAGTTCACTATTTCCCTGCAAGAAACTTAACCCATCGTTTTCCTGATCCTGATTTTGCTTCTCCTCTTGAACTTGCTCCACCGCTTCATGCGGTGGCGGAGGTGGCAGCGCCGCTTCCTGCTGGTGGTTCTGATCATCTCCCCCGATATACTGATCTTGAGTGTTGTTACAGTGGAAAACCGTAGAGGGGTCCCAGATTTCATTACTGTCAATCAGATCCATGTACCCAAAATTCTCCATAACATTTATGCAATCAACATTTTCCATGGCGTCTTCGGGCGCCGGAGGGATCTCCATGGAAGTGGTGGAGGACAAGGCTGTGGGCTCTGGTTTGATCCCCTGATGGCTATCATTATACTGCCGGAATTTCCCCCTCTCCGGAGTCTCTTCCTCGGCATCGGACTTCAGAAACGCAAAGGAACCAGCCCCGGACGCCGACGAAGCCGAGGAAGGTGACGTCGTGGCAGTGTTTACATTTTTGTTCGGCGCTTGAGTTGACGACGACGATGATGAAGATGACATGCAGGGGAAGTCCGGCAGTGGAGGAAAATCATTATAAAAAATATTTGCATCGTTCAGATCAAGTAGATTTTCCTGTTCCCTATCAAGCCATAGATCTTTCTCCATTAGTTCACGTTGATCTTCCTCCATGGCTTCATAGCCATTAGGGTTCATAACCGCCATCATATCATCCATTTTCACTCCATTTGCTTCACCCTGCATCTCCTCAACAATATAATAACAAGAACAAAAATTCTCTGGAATATGGGAAGAAATTATTTTCTTGGATACGTATGGCTGATGGGAGGAGGAGAGAGGAAGAAAAAGGATAGATATTCTGTGTACGGATAAGGAAGAAGAAGTGCTTTGTAACTGATTAAGGAAGCAAGTTATTAAGGGCCCATTTCATGGATGCAACTTGCATAACATAAAACATCTGAAAAATTTTTCCCCAAAAAATCTCAAAGAAATTAAACTACCCAATACTTGTTCTTCTCGTTTTTCTTGATCTTTTCACTGATATGCACCGAAGAATACCTGAATAAGAAGAACAATTCAGATCAAGCAAATCAAAGGGCTGCCTGCTCAACGAACAGTCCAAGAAACCCTAAATGTCAAAACAAGGAAGGTTAATCAATTAACTAATCCTCTGAAACCCAACAACCACCCCCATGAATTTTCTTGAATGGGTTTTTGAGAGAGAAAATTTGGACTTTGGCATTAACTTAGAGAGAGAGAGAGAGAGAGAGAGACGGGAGAGGAAGAAGAAGAGTGGTTTATTTCAACTTTTAGAGAGAGAGAGAGAGAGAGAGAGAGAGAGAGAGAGAGGAAATACTGCCCAAATCAAAACCAGGTGCCGCTTGTTTCTCCAATATATCTCCGGATTCTACGCCTGCAGCCATACGTTTCTACCTCACTGGTTCAACCCAGCGGTGCATCAGCCTTATAATTAAACTTTTTTACTACTACTACTAAATTTCAAAGCACCTCAATTCTCTCTCCCCAGCGAAGCTCTAATTTTACATATATATATATATGTATATTTTCAATTAAACAGGGCAATTGAATTTCAAAGTAAGCCGCTGATGAAATAAATTACAGAGTAGGGAGAGAGCGATTGGACCGCTTGAAAGGGCAACGGGTTTGTCGCGATTCGTGGGGAGAAACGGCGAGGCTTATTTGTTGCTACGTGTCTCGCCATTCCTGACGTCGGACCGAACCAGAAATTACTCTCTCATCACTCCTTCTTTTTCCTACGTCTACCAATTAAATCGTCGCTTCTGGTTCAGTTTTCCAGCCCGGAAAAACGCCCACGTACACGTACCATTCATATCCCCATGTGTGTAAAATGTATGTGTGAAACTTTTGTTCGTTTTCGATGCATGCAGAGGGATCCTATTGGTGGTTGACAAGGATGATGGATGTGCATGCACATATATCATGCTTATCACCCTATTTTTCCAAAATTCAAGAGTCTTTTGTTTTATTTTTTAATTTTTTATACAAGTTCTTTTGTTTTATTTTTCATTTTTTTATTTATACAAGGGATATATGAAAGGGGAGGGAAATTCAGAGAGGGATAGGTGTGGTTCGAACTCGAGACCTCCAGCTCAAAACATAAATTGGAACACAATTCCAACATATCCCATAGTCTCACAGGTGTATTGAAGCTTTCACAAAATATTTTACAAAATAAGGTGATTTTTTACTGGTGTTTGAAAAAGCCTAAAAATGTATTTTTATGTTAGGGAAAAATGCTCGGCTAGTGCTCGTTGGGAGGCAAGCCTGAGCGTGAACGAGCAGCTCATCAAACGTAAGAGGTGAAAAGCCGCCCGCGAGCTAGCTTGGGCTTGACTAATGCTCGTTAGGAGGCGAGCCCGAACGCGAACACGAATTGAGATTGGCATCTGAACCAAAGAGGTGAGCTTGAGCACGAACAAGCAGACAAGCGGGATGTTAAAAGTTCGAGCTCAAGAGCCACTCGCGAGCCCGAGTATGAACATAATTTTTTCTCGGAGAGCCGAGTTCAGCTCGCTGAGTTTCGCCATCCCTATTTTATGTGAAAGAAAAGAGATAATGGGTGGAAATGAATGACTGAGATTTACGACGCTCTTCCGATCTCAAAAAGACATTCCCTTATTCCTTTTTGTCCGTCCCAAATTATATTCTCTTTTCCTTATCTTATTTTTTAGTTTTCTAAAGTTTCACTATTTATTGTATATCGTAATCAATAATAAAGAAGATATAAATTGAAATATTAATAAATCAAATGACATATTAAGAATACATTCATAAATTGTGTATTTTCAACAGTATTAATTGAGTTTTTTTAATCTATGTGAAAAATAAAAGGGGAATATCTTTTTGGGACGGTGGAAGTAGTACATATATGGGTCTCACGAGATATGCAGATATAATTAGTTTGACCAAATTTAAATTTAAAAAAGGAGGAGAAAGTAAGAGAAATAATGAGTTCGTAAACATATGCTTTACTATCTGATACCGAAATGTTAAACATCTCTAGCAAACAAACATCAGCTCGTGTGGACAGGGTCCTTCGAGCAACGATACTCAACTTGACTATCACCAAATATTAGAGGTTAGTGTTGCAACTGAATTGGAGAAAAATAATTTTGGCGTAAGATAGTGAATTTATCTTACTTTGTAGTAAAAGATTTTGTGAAGACTTCCCTAGTACAAATAATAGGACTTTATTGTAGTACACCCTTTGTCTCTTTTACCTTGTCCATATTTTCTTTTTTAATTGTTTGTCCAATTTATATTGTCTTGTTTCTATATTTAATATATTTCTTTTTATTTTCATTTTCAATTATACATCTTTTAATCTTGAAAACGTAAAATTAGTTTTTAGAATATGTCTAGTATTAAATAAGGGCATTTAAGGAAATTAGTTTGTAATTTTTTTTTTCCAAAACTTCTCTTAATCTCTGTGCAAAATATAAAGTGGAAAAGGTCAATGAGATAGATAGAGTTGTACTTTTGGCAAATAGCATCCAAGAGACATGGGTATAGCGGTTCCAAATTCTAATTGAATGATAAAAAGTGTGTCCTAATTATACACTTGTCAACATTGCGTTCACCTGAAATTAGTATTCTTGGAGTACTAAAAACTTCTTCACTACATTTATATCAATCTTCAATTTAATTTACACTAGATTCTCACCCATCTGTTGTACATGTAAAGTTATAGAGAAATTTTATACAAAAAATGCAGCATAATTGTGTTTCTTAGTATTGATATCATAAAGAAACTAAAATACATGACTTGTATGCAGTTATGTGCATATTACACTACCTAGAAGTATATAATGCATTCTCTATTTTGTATTTAGGTAAATTTCACAAAAGGCCCCCAACATTTGCACTTTGAATTGCCTGGATCTTTAAACTTTTTTTTCAACGCACTTAGTCCTCAATCTTTCATAAATACGTAAAAAAGGTCCCTGCATAAAAAACTCTGTTAAATCGTTGACCAAATTACCTTTATATCCTTATCTTTAAGTTAAAAAAAAGAATTTAAAAACGAAAAAATATAAAAATAAAAAAAAGAAAAAGGAAAAAAAAAGGAACTCCCACCACCCTACCCAACCCAGCCCCCCATCGGCACACATTTTGGCTACTGAAAATGGTAGAATTCTGGCAGCCAACTACGGCAATTTCCGACAAATGAAAGGGACTCCCCCTTTCAGCTGCAGCAAATGGCAACATAAGGGGGAATATTCCCGTTTTATTTTGTCCTTTCCAGCAGATGACTCCCCCATTTCAGCTACTAAATGGCAGCATAAGTGGGAGAGTCTCTCTCTCTTTTTTCTGTTGTTTCCAGCCATTGAAGGGGGAGAAACGGCAGCTGGGGGTTCAGCTACTGGAAGCCGTAAGAATGCTACTATTTCAGGCAATCAAAATGAGTGCCATGGGGGAGTGGGTTGGGTAGGGTGGTGGGAGTTCCTTTTTTTTTCCTTTTTCTTTTTTTTTATTTTTATATTTTTTCGTTTTTAAATTCTTTTTTTTTAACTTAAAGATAAGGATATAAAGGTAATTTGGTCAACGATTTAACAGAGTTTTTTATGCAGGGACCTTTTTTACGTATTTATGAAAGATTGAGGACTAAGTGCGTTGAAAAAAAAGTTTAAAGATCCAGGCAATTCAAAGTGCAAATGTTGGGGGCCTTTTGTGAAATTTACCTAAATACAAAATAGAGAATGCATTATATACTTCTAGGTAGTGTAATATGCACATAACTGCATACAAGTCATGTATTTTAGTTTCTTTATGATATCAATACTAAGAAACACAATTATGCTGCATTTTTTGTATAAAATTTCTCTATAACTTTACATGTACAACAGATGGGTGAGAATCTAGTGTAAATTAAATTGAAGATTGATATAAATGTAGTGAAGAAGTTTTTAGTACTCCAAGAATACTAATTTCAGGTGAACGCAATGTTGACAAGTGTATAATT
>CAVNYN010269699.1:0-25268 GCA_963692815.1 Nyctanthes arbor-tristis
CTATTTTTCTTCACAAGACTCTCTAACCCGACCTAAGTGACACCGAGAAAATCACCCCGAGTTTTACCACACCTAATTTTCTACCCTTCGAACAAACCACGAAGAGTTACAAGAAAACTCTTCAAGGTGCTAGACTCACTAATTTTTCTCTCAACTCACTTGTACCACTTGTGTATAAAAGAAGAAGAAAACATCTCTATTTATAGGCTTCGTTTCCTTGAAAGACAAGACAATCCTTCTATGATTTAGATTCCTTTTCCTCCTAGGATTCTTCTTCTTTCCCTTTCCTTTTCATTTTCAACTTTGGATTATTTTTGGCAACAAACCCAACAGTTTATGCCTCGAACACTTATGGTTTCATGAGTTATATCAATATATCTATTAGAATATTCAACAACTGACAGTATGGATGATTTTATTACAATTTATTAGAGGGTGATCTAATAATATATATATATCATGTTGTGAGAAAGATAACTAGGGTGTGAAGCTGTAAACCCTATAGATTTCATAAAAGTGAGATTTTTCACTTCCTAAAGGATATAGATGTTGGTTTAAATATTAACACCGACTGTATATTTCTTTAGATAACATAAAGAATTATTATAGAGTACCGGCTCAGAAATATGAAGTTTTATGTAATATTGTACCAAGAGAAACTACGCATTATCAGTCTATAATACGCACTCACTTCGATATGGTGACTAGAATCTCACGCATGATTTAACTCTATATTTTTTTCCTGAATATCAAGTATGTTTAATAGTGCCTAAGCTAATATGACTCTATTTTTTAATCTAACTATAGGGTAGTCAGATTCATAGCTCAATGAAAAAGTTAGTTGTTTGCTGATTTCAAGCCTACAGTAAATTTATGACATTTTCAGGAGGTATAATCTCCTATCCTATGTGAGTGTATGGATGCACTAAGATTGAGTCTTTACTTTTACAACTTGCGAAGCCCTAGACAGAGAAAGTGAAGATTTAACAGCTTCTTGTTGAGTCATTAACCGGATTTCCATTCGTCACTAGAGATATCATAAATCTACAGTACAAAGAAACTACATGAGCTATAAAGACTCAGTAAACATGGTAACATGTATGGCATGTTCCTGATATATAATATATGAACTTATACTCCCATACACAACCAACCAGTCATACATAGCCAGTGTCCCACGTATAAAACACCGCATGAACTCGTCATAAATAAAGCATGTCAGTATATGTAGCGCACATACCTTGTTTCCAATGACTTACCGTGCCTTGACCATCGCCAAGAACTTACCAATATCAAAAGACAATGTCTGGTCATATCATATCCACTATCAGGCCTCTAATACTGTATTCAATATATATACCCAAACGGTGGACAGCTGAGCCTCCAACACTACATCTAGTGTATATGCCAGGTTAGCCAGCCGCCAAATCCCCAAAACTCACGAAGGGTACAATGCCCCAAGTGGTATATCTACCTAGACGACTACATAAACGGTGCATTATATAGGGACCGCACACAAATCGTCTATTGCATCACTAATGCACAACTCACCACGTCATGAATTGTTCCTTAGTTATGCTAATAATCCACACGTTCAATGTATACATACATGGCATGCTACACATCATGCATGATATAATAATAATAATCTATTAATGCATAACAGTAAATATGCATCATTCACGTATCACACGTATGAAGCATATACTCAACAAATTAAGCTTTATACTGTTGGTGGAGTTATCATAATTACGTTTCAGATTGATTCAATACTTTGCTCGTATATCACATATGTAATTACTAAGTTAGAACAATATTATAAAATACCAACACTGAAGAAGATTTGCGGAAATACTTGGCTAGCCAAGTAAATTACCTGGCTAGCCCTGCCTATTACATGGACTGGCTAAGTAAATGCATCTGGCGGGCCATGTTATTACCTGGCTGGCTAAGTTATGCAAGGTGGCTGGCCAGGTAATAAGCTTGGCTGGCCACTTTGGAGAGAAATTAAAGGAACATAGTTATCGAGTTTTGGTGATTTTGTTAATAATAATAATTATTCTAATTTCCAACTATTTGTAGTTTCTCTAACATGCTAACTTGCAATTAAATTATCATTTTAATTGCACTTTTACTCAAGCGTGAATTTTACAATTATCCTTAACGAATAATCGTCATCTTAAAAATATTATATTTTATTCTTAATAAATAATTAACATTTCTTCTCAGTATAAAATCAAATACAATACTTTATCATGCTCCTAAAAATTTTAGAATTATCTCAAAAGATTATAGGAATTTATTTTTAACTAAATTGAAATTTTGGGGCGTTACATTTATAATTTTTATCAGTTGGGGCCCCAACCACTTTTTCAACATCATAAGTCCCCAACTTTTCATAAATTCACTCATGAGGTTCTTTATGACATTTTTACCCTTACTGTTTAAATAAAAATGAAAATAAAGTTTTCTCCACTTACTTAGCTCTAGTTAATCATTTCACTACAATTTTCTTTTTTGGGAAAACCCTTATTTTTTCTTGTCATTTCTGACAATAGCGGGAGGAACAAGTAGTAAAATTATGAGTCTCTTTTTTTGCTACTGAAAATGACTACTGAATTTTTTATGTACATACGTTAAGTTGAAATGTGAGTGAATAACTAAATAAGTATATTGGAAAGAAATGACATAAATGACAAAAAAAGAGGTTTCTTCATAAAAGAAAAATGAAGCAAGTATTTTTATTATCAATCGTGCTAGGGATATATATGGATAGCATAGGTAGCTAACTAACTAGGTGAGGAATTTTTTTTTCCCTTTGAATTTTTATTATTTTTACTATTTTTTAAAACGTTTTTGTTTTTATTTAAAAAGTAAAGGTAGAAATGTCATAAATGACTTTATGAGTGAATTTATGAAACGCTCGGGACTTACAACATTGAAAAAAAATAGGGGACCCAGTTGATAAAAATGCAAAGGTTGGGGACCTTTTGTAAAATTAACCCTAAAAAATGGATTTCTTCTGGGGGGCCATCAGGTCAAGTAGGTCGAGTCTAACCCCAATCCCAAACCGACCCAACATCCAAGTTGGTTTGGGATTTCCCAAAACCGAGCCCAGCCTGCTTGGCCTGGGAACTCGACACAAACCGACCATCGGTTTGGGTTGCGATTTAGGCCTTTGTTTTTTTAAAGCTTAAACTTGGCCCAAATTGTAAAGCCCAAATAGAAAAATGGGAGAGAAAAAAAAAACCTAACAAGACATCTGCCTTTCTAGTTTCTTCTATTTACACACACTCACTCGCCTTTCTAGTTTCTTCCATTTACACACACACTCACTCTCGGTTTGCTCTCAACATTGGCTGCGGTGGTGGCTTCAATCTTTTATGTGTTTGCATTTTGACGTTCCTTATTTAATCTTTTATCTTTGATCCTTTGAGCAGCTTATCTAAGGAGCGGCCAGTGAGAGGAGCAAAGCAGCGGTGGTCAGCGGCGGAGATGGGAGCTTCGGCGATGATAGGCTATGTTGGCAATGGGAGCGAGGCTTGTCAGGTTTTAAGAAAAAAGGAAGTAGCCAAAGCCAATTAAGGTTTCAATTTTGAGTTGGACAAATTGGTATTTAGTAATGTGTAATGAGCATATGATTTCTTCCAAATTTCAAAACATGTTTTTACTATTAAAAAACAGGTTTTAACCTGGTTTACCAAACCAGTTAGGGTGGAAACCCGGTCCAACTGATCCAAGTTTTTGCGATTCGTTTTAAAGCGGGTTTGGTCGGTTTGGCCTGCCATACCAAACCTGACCAATTCGGTTTGGTATTCCCAAACTGCTAACCGACCGGTCTACTCAATCTTCCGATCTAAACTGGACTGCACCAGTCCGGCTCGGGTCGATTTTTCAATTCAATGCCCATCTCTAATTTCTTCACATGGTGGAAGCCAACAATGAAAAGATCATCAACTTTTGGTCTGAACTTCTTTGGAGTTCTTATTTCTGGTGAAAGAAGTGTTAAGATCGGAAGACTTTATTCAAGGACAGACGTTGGGCGAGGTGAGTGAGGCAGCCACCTCAGGCCCATGACAATAAAGGCCCAAAACTATATGTTATACATGGAAGCTTTGGTCTTCCGTTCCTTTTTGTTCCTTTCATTTAGGGTTTAATTTTTAAGGGCCCATTTTCCTTCTGTTTTCCTCTCATTTATTATTACATCTGACGGGCCCATGTCTTAAATTAATCGAAGGCCCAAATCAATATACTTGAATTTTGAATTATCGGAATATTCTTCTTCCATTTTTTTTTTTTTTTTTTTTTTGGGAATGCTATCGGAAGTTTTTTTGTTGTCAAACCCGACTCACTCGGCATATGTGGCAATTGCCTACGCTTCTTCCATCTTTCCGTTTCCGGTTACCAGTCGGAGAAAGCGGCCAAGAGAAGCCATGGTTTTGTACTTGTAGCGATGGGTTGACACATTTTAACTCTTTAAGACAGTAAGAGTTTGCCCATTTCTAGTTCTAGTCGTTGATTTGGAATTTCGGATTATTGGATATTAAGTTGAGAATGAGGTAGGAATATTTCTCCTTTTTAATTGATTTAAGAGCTTCAGTTAATTTCTTTTGATTTTTCTTTTTCTTTTTTAATTTTTAATTTTTGTATTGCTATACTAATTTTGTTTATTCGTTTTTGTGTCTAATGATTTTATCCGTTTGAAAGCTGATAATGTATTTCACTATTACAGTTGTGTTGTACTGCATATTGAGTTCTAGATTATTTTGTTTTCTTTTGTTTAGGGTTTGTTGTACAATTTTGGGGAAATTGCCTTTCTTAACTGTAATAGACTTTAGTTGATTGATATATTTGATTATTTTGTAAATTTTCTTTTTGAAGTAGGAAAGTTGTTGAAGGTATTGTAATCTGTTTTTTTTTGAAGGCTTGGGTCTTACTTTAAGATTCTGCTTGAATTATACTCATTTCAGGAAAAGATAAATGTTTAATTCGGTAATTTTCAAGCACTTCCCGGAAGTGCTGTAGCAGCACTTCCGGGAAGTGTTTGATCATTTTCAATGTTTAATTATCGTTTTTCTAGTTTCTTGTTAATGGCGATTGTTTTGGAGCACTGTATGCATATTTATATAATGTGATAATAATTTTTTCAATCATGTTTTGCATTTTTTTCCTTTATAGTTGTAATGTTCGATTCAACAAATGGTTTGTCTCACTATATTTAGTTTCGCACTTACCATTAGCACTATGTATTATATTGCCCGCGACTTATTCTAGGGGCCTATTGTTGAGTTTCGCATACCCCGAAAGGTACAGGACTGGCACTGACTTGGTTTAACCGCTTATGTCAGAGCTTCTGTTGTTTCCCCCCCTATTCTGTAAGTTTGATTTTCTTGGATTCAAGTCTGGTGGGGTCTTCTGTATGACTGTTTGGTATGGTTTGACGCGGAAATTTCTTAGTAGCAGATCATCAAGAAACACTAACCAGCACAGGTACGTGTGTGCAAGTTACAATTTTTTTCCTATTTCACCCAATTTTGAACAGAAGAGGAATTAATAAGATCTGTTCGTGATACTGGACCTTTGGGAAGTAAATTTATGGGTGTGAATGAACTCTAGAGACTTAATTTATCTCTACATTTTCCACTTTGTTATTGCACGCTTTGATGATAAATTGATTATTTTCTTTCGTTTCCTTTTTTGGGAGATCGTTGCAGGAGACGTGATCTTTTAATAATGTAAAATATAAATCTGGAAGGTTGTGATAATCTTTTCCGCAGAGTCAGAAGGCATTTACTGTTAATATTTGGGGAATAATTGGTGAAAGAGAGTAATTTTATAGGAATGAATTGGCAGGACTTACTTGAGCATGATATATATAATGATTTAGAACTTGCTGGGCTATGGGTAGGCAAGGATTCAAATGAGTTTGTAAAAAGGTTGAACAGGGAAAAAAATGAGGAGGCTGATGAGGAATACAGTTATCTATTACGCTGTCTTCTAACGAGGGATGGAAGATTTGTATTGAACATAGGGGTCAATTACTGCACTCAGAAGGAGAATAACACACATGGTGGACTTTTGCTGTGTAATTCTGTTGTTGCCTATGACATTGAACTTGCTGATTTGGAGGGTAAACAACAAGCAAAAGCCAGAAAATTCACGACCTCACAGCTAAAGTTGGTAGGGGCAAGGTCTGGAACCATTGTACTGAAAGCAGAATTGCATGAAAATTTTATATCCAGTAAGAGGAGAACAGCAAAAGATGATATCAACATGCACGACAACAACATGGATTATGACGAGGTTGATGCCCAATATGATCTTTTCTTGCGTGCTCTTGAGCAGCACGAGAAATCTTATGTGTTCAAGGTGAGAACAGGGGTGCATCTGTGTTCATTAATTATGAAGGAGATAGTGATTCAGATAGTAGTGGTTCAGACGATGTCTTCCCTATCCAGATAGAGGAGAAGGTTAATCACTTGCGCTCTAGATTTAGGATAAAGCTCATGCAGATTCTTAGAAAACCATATTCTAGAGAGGAATACAACAAACTTCGACAAGCCACCAAAGTCCGTAGGCCTCAAGAACGCCATTTGGAATTGCGTCACTGGAGAGAAAGAGCATACTTGAAAAATATAATTGGAAAATCCTATCTTGATCACCATCCTGGTAAAGACCCCGCAGCTTTACGTTTGGTATTCCTTTTTCCTCACTTTTGATGTTTGATGGGTGTTTTGTGAATTTCACAGCTAGTCAATGATTATGCTAAATTTTCAGTTGTGCAAGTTTACCTGCATCTACATGAACTATGCAACCTTTCCCAAATAATTTGTAATCATATTTTGCTGTTTGTTTTTTTATGGTTTCTCATCCTTTTCTGCTATAGTTCCTCCAAAGTGTAACATATCACACTCTTCTTCCACAAATTGAAGTGTTACACCATGGACTACTGATACTATTTGCTACATTGTGATGTGTGACTCAATTTATTAGTAGAAAGTAATATGACTCGATAATCACCACGTACAACTAATAACTGGGTTGTCTTTTCCTAATTTTTTTTTTTTTTTTCATTTCTCTTCTATCTTCCTGACATACGATATGAGGAGAATAGAGATATGTGGCCTTATGGTACATCAAAATTTTGGTTTTGTTTATTTGCTCGGCTGTTTCCCTTGCTTTTCAGATACTTGAGATATTCATTCAATTTCTCTCAATTTATTAGTTTCTGACTTCAGAACTTTGTTAAACTAATTTGACATAAATTATCTCATCGCCTACAGATCTTAAAGAAGCAATTTTAATATTCCGACGTGACAGACCAAGATGCTTGAATCTCTTGCGTGGATATTTCTTTTGGCTTCAAGTGAGTGTGAACGGGCTCATTCATCTTTTGAAATGTCGTAAATTACTGTATGAAAAGAGATTACGTGTATCTATCCTGTTATCATACGTACAACTGGAAGTTAATTGTCAACTTAAGAACTCCTTATTCATTTGAAACCAGCATCTGACGAGGGACGGGGCATTTGAGCTGTGGAAGGACCCAGAATGCATCGCACTGAAGCCAAACCGTTGCTCCCGTGCCATCCTCAGGGGGAAAGGCCAACAGACAACAAAGTAATGCAGAAACTGAAGCTTGTTGAAGGAATGTTTTGTCTAGATAATATGCCATGCTCAAGGATTGTTATTTTGATCATTTTCTGTATTATCATCCTTCTAATGTCATTCCCTATTCTGAAGTCATATACATATTTACTCGTGGACCTGAGCTCGTTGTCTTTGCTGCATAAGATGAATTTGGGATTTTTGTTTGTTTATACTAAATGCACATAGTCCTGTGAAATGAATGAGGATCAAATCAAAATCTTTTGCGGCTTGAGAGCCTTGTAAATTATTAGTTACATGTGTGTAGTTTATGTACCTATACGTGATACATCTAATAGGTAATTAAGGAAGATGACTTTGTATACTTGTGTGGGATTTTATATATATAATAATACATAGATGTAGTATTATCTAACTGCGGCTGTCTACAACACCCTATGTGTGCGATACTTTGTATCTTTTGTGTGACGAGGATATGAGGGTATAAGGGGTTCCCGTAGGTAACAGGGGGAATTATAGAGAACGAAGGTGCAAAGAAAACTTACGTTTTCGGGGTGCGGGGAGTGCAACTTAGAAGGAGAGATATTTTTAGGTAACGGGTTGAGAAGTCGGAAGATGGAATTCTAGTGCACGTGTTGTTATTATGGTACTACGGGAGTTGAGTATTTAAATTGGAATGAGAAATTATAATGGGCCAAGATGCTTTGGAAATAAAATTGTTTGACATAAAATTTAATTAGATATTTATATTTATTTGACTAGACGGTACTAAAAATGAACATTAAATAGACGAGATTATAAGGACATTTAATTATTTAATAAAATTTTAACTTAAAAATTTTTCGGTCACTGCATAATCAAAGCTAATTTAGTTTAATTTCCTTATTATTAAGTTCACCGTGCTATGTTGGTGTGGATCACTTGATGAAATAGGCTTCCTTATTATTAAGTTCACCGTGCTATGTTGGTGTGGATCACTTGATGAAATAGGCACATCTCATCGAGCATAACAAATTTCTAGTATTCTCAAAGTATCGAGTAGATTTAATACTTCTAGCTAATGAGGAACGAATAAGTAGATACAGGGGGACGTGTGTGCTTTACCTCGAAGTATTACAGAACACACTAAGAAAAGAACTATATATTCTATATGTGTGTGTGTATCCATGCTCTATACATGTATTATTACAATCAATGCATAAGGAAATAGAGAAATAATAACTAATTTATTTACGTCTCTGACTCTCCGCCCATAAGGAATCGTAGTCCTTTATTTCATCCAAAGTATACTGTAAATGCCATGCCCTTTTTCCATCAAGAGTGAAACTGTTTAAATGCAGTAATAGAATCAATTTCAACATCCACCCTGAATAAATCATGTTGTACACAAATTCTGAGTCCAAGAAGAACCGCTTAAATTTCTACATCAACAATTGAGCTCATATCCACCTTGGAACAAAAAAGCAATAATAGGTTTCCCCAGGTGATCCCTAACAATACCTCCAATGGCAACACCTTTCTGATTTAAGTTACCATATGTATTCAATTTAAACCACAATTTTAAAGGAACTTTTCCTTTTACTTGTGAACTTCATAAGTGGCTTTAATCAATTTGACTAATCCTCGTGTGGATTTGATGATTCTAGAGGTACTCATATTAGCATCATTATACTTGGCTTTATTTCTTTCCTTCCAGATAAACCACACGGCTACCATAGGAATTAGTTGGACACAGAAGTAATAAAAGAACACTTGAGACTTCACTTATTTACCAGCATTCTAGGTAAATCACAGTCACATTTGGAAATTCCATACTTAGCATGAAAATGATTCTCGATTACCTGAGCAATTTTACCTTTAATAAACAGATGAGGAATAGACTCTTATTCCTCACAACAAAGGCATTTGCAAGGTATACTAATAATATTAAACCTCATTTTGATAATATCTAATATTTATATGCCCGCCAATTAAATAAGCAATTCGAGGAGACAACCATTTATGCCAAACCTGAGACAAATATATAAGGTTACATTAATTGGTTAATTAATTGATATCCTTACCTTAATCCACTCATCAAATTTTCATTGACAAGAGTGGCAAGTCTTGGATAATTTTAGAATATTTGAAAATTTTTCGAGAGCGAGAAAGTGAAGCGGAGATTTCATAGCTATATTTGGGCTTCTATGTCTGGGTCCGGTGACCCGTTTGACTCAGTCAGGAAAAGGTCCAAATAAGTATTCCTTCCCCAATTCAAATAGAAAATATCGTATATGTTGACAGTAGGCTAAAGACCCGAGCAGCCATTAATGTATTCTGAACCCCAAATTCTCACCCTTTCAGTTTGGTTTACTCTTTTACTTTCCTTTAACCTCTCGATTATAACTCCACTGTTGAAAGAGATGGAAAGAAAAAGGTAACGTATCTTTTTTTTCTTTTTTTTTTTTGGGTGAAAAAAAATCGAATCTTTGCATGTTTAACGAACATAAACATACACATGGTTGATGGTTCCTGGGTTTTTCTTTTGATATTCGCTTATATGAACTGAAGAAGACAATGTTGGTCTGCTTTTTAACAAATCTTTCATAAATATATGTATCTGATTTGTGGAAGTACTTTTTCCTGAAAAGAAACTGAATCTTGGGGACATAACGTATATATGGGCGTATGAATCTTGGGGCTCAGTTTATCTTCTACTCCCTGTTCAATAATTATTTATAATGTTGGAAATTGGATTGAATAGTATTATTTTTTTTAATTTTGCGACAACAGACGTGGATAGTGAGTTTAGTTGGTCGGACAGTCGGATTATGAAAACGAACGATCAGTATCTGGGGAAGTCTGATATGTATTGTGATTTAGAACATAATAGCTCGGAAAATGAACAGTTAGATAAAATATCAAGTGAGTTTGTAAAACGGTTGAAGGAAACAGATACGGATGAAGATTACAAGAACGTGATGATGTGTTTTCTAACCAAGGAGGAAAGGTTTGTGCCAAGTACGAAGAAAAGAAAAAGAAGTGATAACAGTGACAGTCAGTACGATGAAGACAGCGATCCTGAAGAGAAGGATCCCCAATATAAGCTCTTCTTGCGCAACCTTGAGAAACATGAGCACTCTTATGTATTTAAGTATAAGAAAAAAGGTTCATTTGTGTCCATTAAATATGAAGGAGAGAGTGATGACTTCTTTGAGAATCCTAGTGAGCATGGTCTGCAATCCGGATTGGCAGAGGAGGGCAAGAAACAGAAGTCCAGAAAATTAAGGCATTCAAACAGTAGAGGGAGGGCAGAAGCTGTGAAATCCTATACTAACCAGATGCCACCTTGTTTGGACGACATTTCTTTATGTAAAAATACCAAGATTGAAGATGGTGAAGGACTTGATAAAGTGGTTGAAAGTGTGATGAAGTCAAAGGACTTGATGCTGCCAGATTCTGATTATTTACTTTTTATTGAAAACATCCAAGGAGTTGGTGATTCTTATGTACTTTCATATGGGGGTCCTGCTTTAGTATATGAGAAGAGTAGTATTGAGATTATCACAGAAAAGCAGGAAAATGATGATGGTGATTCTGATCTGAAAATCCTAGACTCTGCTGCAACATCGAAGGATGGAAACTCAAGCTTCAAGGTAAGGTGGTCCCCATCTATACCATGCTCTTCTCTTTTTCTTTCACTAAATTTGCAGCAAAGTACTATTATTCATGTTGGATGATCTTTCTTATGCAGATTGAGGAGTCCAGTTCAACAATGCTCTCTGACTTTAGGAAGAAACTTTTATGTATTCTTAGGAAACCATATGGCAGAGAGGAGTACAAGAAGCTTTTGCAGGAAGCCAAATTCCGCAAGCCAATAGTTCGTAATATGGACTTGCGTTTTGGGAGGGAAATAGCATACCCAACAAATAAAGCTGGAAAATCTTATCTTGATAACTATCCTGGTAGGTTGAAGATCCTGCAGTTTCTCTTTTTCCATTGTTATATTTATCACATTTAATGTTGGCATGATATGCAGTGATATTTACTACTGCGAATCATGAAATCTGTGGGCTATCTGATGGTCCTGAATATCATGTCGACAAGCCTATGCTGAAAGTTAATTTGATAATCAATTTGAAGCATTATTTCTAAATCATTTAACTTTTATGTTAATTTGATAAATGATAAATCAGACTTTTTTTACTTGATTTGATTTATCATTTGATCATATGCATAAAACCAGAAATAGCTTCAATTAGCATTCAATGTAAGTGGCGAGTTCAAATTTTCCTTTCCTTAAAACAGTTCAATTAAATTAACCAATTGATGGCATGACAGTTCCATCTTTTATGCATAGCTTAATTCCATAGATCGGAAGATTGAATGCTTAGACGGTGTTTCATATGAGATATTTTCCATCGAAAATGTTAAATTCATGAAAAATTTTCCTTTGAGCATTTGATTGACAAATGAAATGGAATTGAAATTCCATGATACAATCTTTTTAATCATAGTTTCACCCATTTTCTTGAAAGATCAGTTCCCACCTCCCCCTAGGTAAAATGTTTTTAATCATATCAAAGGCGCCCTTAATTCTCTATACCCTAAATTAATTTTCAAGTCCTATCCAGAAATAGTTTTCCTTCTTAATAATGAGTCAAAATGACCTTTTCTAAATTCTTGTTGGATTGCCTTCATACGAGTCAAAATAGCCCTTAAGGATTTTGCCTTTTGGGAATATATTCAGAAGTCAAGAGATGACGAGGAACGTGAACAAGATCTGGCATTGAATGGTAACGGGAAATCAAAGTAAATCTAATATTGTTTTATATTTTATTATCATTGATATTCTTGATGTTGTGGTTGTCTTTATCATTGCCTCCCCCCTCCACCCCCAGGGGGCCTGAAAAAATTCAAAAAGGAAAAGGAAGGAGAAATGAAGAGTTTGATCCGAGGCCATGACTTGTGTGGTGCTGATGTCGATTCAATTATATGAATAATGTTTCCACGACGCTCTTCCGATCTAGTCTCTCTAACATGGTATCTAGAAAGGTGCAACTGAGGCAGCCTATAAATGCAAATTCATGAACCCAAAAACCACGGCAACATCCTTAGTAAAGCTATTGAAAAGTTTACAAAACAAGAGAAGAATGTGATAGACTCTAGATATGTTTTAGCTATTAGTCATCTCTCTTTTGGCTATTAATCGTCTCTATACTTTTTGCTTCTTGGGTACGCCTTATAGTTTTTTTCGTTGTGATTTGCTTTGTTAAATAAAAGCTTCATTCTGAGAAAAATGTGATATACTGTAGATATGTTTTGCCTATAAACCATCCTCTACATTTTTCACTTCTTTGGTATTCTGAGAGTTAATGTACATACATCTGTTCAAACAACTGATGTTTCACTCTGTTAATGCATGTCTTTCACTTGGTGGCTCACCTGAAATATATCTTTTATTGCATGCAGATTTCAAGAAAGCGCTGTCAAGGTTCCACAATGACCGACCAAAATGTTTGAACCTCTTACGTGGGTTCTTCTTCTGGCTTCAAGTGAGTGTAACATTTTCCATTTCCTCTTTTAAATTTATCCTTCTCCTGGTGCAGTATGGTGAATGTCATAGGCACTTATATGTGATGTATGAGAAAATGAGGATCAACCACTTGACTTTTCCTGCTCCATCTTCCTATGCTTATATCCTGGACTAAGCTTATGCGCATTTGTTTTCATTCTGTTTTGGGTTTTCTTTCTTTTCTTTTAATGTGTTTGTGGTGGGTGGGCATTGGGATATAGATTGAGTAGACCTATTTTTTTAATCCCATATTGTACGTTTCAGTTTCATTGCAGTAACTGGATAGAGCTCCTAATCGGATCAAAATGAATGTTTCACTGTGATACTGGATGATGTTTAAAAGGGGTTACAGTACCCAGATTAAATACGTTTATCTTCTTTCCTTATTTAAACATAGATATACCTTTTATACTGTGATTGGGCAGTCAAATTATGAGAATAGTGTTTGAAGTTCAACTCCTGATTCATCAAGGCTATCTTCACAGTTCATATATCCATTTATTAAATTTTTGTTTCTTCTCTGAATTTCACCAACCTATTTGTCAGTAAAGAAGAAACTCTTCCAGAGCTAACTGCTAATATTAGAGAGACATATATATATATGGTTACCAAAATATTTATATTATAGACTTGAATGTAAACTTGTTGGGTTTCTTGCTATTCGGTATACTGCTTGCCAGGTTCACTTGATTCATTGAATTAGCACTCAATAGTCTTGGAAATTAATTTGAGATCAGCAGTTAAAATAAAAATACAATAGGCTTGTGAAGGGACCTTTAACACAAGCGAAGGATAGAGAAAGATAAAAACAAATTTATATCTAGAAATAGCTGCATCTTCTCGCCCAATCATCAAATACCCTACATGCATAAATTCTAAGACACGTTTGTCTATCTTGAATTTTCTACTTTAATACTTCAGTTACTCTTCTATCTTGTAATGAAAAGCTTTCCTGTCGATGGAACCAGAGTTTTCATAGGATCAGGCAGTGAATTAGAATTGTTCTAAAAGTCTATTGGCGGTGTCTTTTTACACCTGGATCTTAATTTAATGTCCCATCCTTGCATTTCCCAACTTATTGGGGATCATGAGTGAGCACAGATTTAACTTTTGCTGAAAGTTATCCAAAGGAAGTCCATTGGTATGCTTTGAATGTGACAAGTCTTGCTGTTTTTTGGTGTATATATTTAGCTATGTAAAAGGTGTTGCTATGATACTTTCTTTTGCTATGTAAGTGGGAACGGAAAAAGTGTATACATTATAGCTTTCAGCAATTACATTTAGATTTGACAAACTTTGAAATGTATTTTGTTTTTCCTTCTCTCTTTAAAGTTGAGCTTCTTGTGCCTGGATACTCGGGTTTTCTTACCTCATTTCACTCTATTGTACATCTTGGATTTGGCTATTGTTGTAGTTAAATCCAATACGAGGTTTTCCCATGCTGAAGTTTAACACCCTTCCATTCATGTTGTACTGGATTTCCCTCTTGTAAACCAGGTCCCTGATGTAGTGTTCAATGTCCGAACCAATCAATCGAAGAGTATATTCAGTCAATGGGGCTCCCTGATTCATTAAAATGCTTGTATGTTAACACCAAATTCGTGCATATAATTATATCCAAACTTTTTGTGCATGTCTACGGAACTATGAATGCTAACGTTAGAAGGAGAAAAGTAGTGGAGTTAATTTATATCTCGTAATGATCCACGAGTTCTTGGAAATAGGAATAAACTTTGTTGCAGGTTTCATCTGTCCACACAAACTCATCAGTAGGATCAAGGATGAGAGTAAGTTTATCCATCTGTGTTTGGTCAAATTCACATGTTTCAGGATCAATGTACGCTGCATATATTCTAACGTGTCTGGTGGTACTGCTTAGCCATTGCCCACCATATTCTCTGGCCATATTCTTGCTCTTCACATTCACTTGTGGTTCGACTGGCCTTAGAGGTGTTGTGGCCTGCTGTTTCGTGTCCTTTTCCTGTTTCTGCTTTTCTTCTGATGCTTCTTCGGTTTTCACTTGTTCTTCGACTTCTGCTTGCTGGGATGAAACCGAAAATACACTTCCTTTTCTCAGTTCCCTCTTGCTACCACTCCATCCCAGCATGGAGAAATTGATTGAAGCAATATAGGGATCGGAAGAGCTGCCATTGCTAGTTGATTCTGCTTTTCAAATTTGCAGTTCTATAGTTCTCCAAAGCTTGGATGAAATATGAGGCTAAGGTTTCAAACCCTCCCATATTTTTGTACAAGGAACTTGTTTGTGCACATTTGTTACCCCAGAAATTTATTTGTGAACGTACTTTCTCTGGGATGGGACATGAAACCGGTCCAAATGGTTCACTTTATAGTTTATACAACGGTTGGACAAGCAACCTCGAAAGAGCTTAATATTTACTTGATAATGGATTCGGCCCAAATGATTTATATATAACCATTAAAGTCATTGCATATATATTATAAAAACCAGAGACATTATATTTGACCTAAAGCGTCTGATAAATACTCCTTGTTGAACATTAATCTTAGCAGACAGAAAATTAACGTAATATTAATCAAGTGAACAACGATAATTTAGTGAAGTCAACAGAGTCATGCTCAGATCACTGCTAGAAAACTTGGGGTTCCAGAGTTACGTTCCACTGATGCAGAAAGTAAAGACAAAAAATTCCATTTCTCAACTTGTTCTTACAAATCATTTTTATACAACAGAAGTTGCCTAAACCTAAGTAAAGACATGTTAAGGAAACATAAATGAAAACAAAGCAGTCAATCAGGCACAACAATTATGCTGGTTACAGTGATGAGATGCTACTGTGAAATATAGCTATGTTCTTGTGCTGTCAAATATCTGGGGACTTATGTACAGTACGGTTTCTGTTCATGATACCGATAGGTTTTATCAGATCATCAAGATCAAGCTGGTCCTCCAAAGGTCTCTCATTCCGTTCTCTATGCACTGGGGCAACAGTATGTTCCAATTCCACGTCAACATCTAAACTAATATAATCTCCGAGCATTCCTTCTTCCTGGACTACATCATTACCTTCTGCGGGGAGCCTTTCTATTACGGCTGCACGACTTTCAGCAACATCAAATGGCCCAGAATCAAAGTATCGCCCCAAGATATTCTTCTGCTCAGACAAAGATTTCCTTTTCATTACCCTCTTCGTTTTCGGATGGTGAAGCTTGCATTTAGAACCTTCAGGGCAGATTCCATTTGCTTCAAAGGCAGGGCAAACATAGGTGTGTTTCTTACGGCACTGCAGTTACAGAGAAACATCCATTCGCAAGAATCAAGATTAGTGGTGGCGTGCATCTTTTAAAGTGTTGATAATTATAGGGCAGGCAAGACAAGTTGACATTATTGGCCAAGGGAAAAAGGAAACAATTCCACTCCCACTCTTCCGATCTCACACGAATACCAACTAGTGGCATCATACAAAATAGAAGATGTGAGTGCATTCTTGAAAGGCAAAAGGCAAAATTAAAACCAGTGCATGCTTGGCCCCTCTATCAGTTGACGCATTCAAGTACACCGCGTGCACTGAATTTCGCACTCCATACCAACAGAGCACTGTCACTTGCATAAAGGGGCAAAACTAATTAATTGGACTAGCCATATGCAAGTGGCTATTTTACATTGGTACAAAAGAATTGAACTCGGTACACCTGGAATATTGTAAAACTTTTGGTCTATCAGGAAAATACCAAACGTTCTCTGTCCATACCTCCCACAATGCCCCTGACGCCCATCCCATCAAACTAAAATCATTTGACTGTCAAAAAGGCCATTGGTGAATGAAATCACCAAGTCAATGACTCCACTGCAGGTCACTGATCTAAAGTTAGAGAATATAAGAAGCCAAAACATGCAATACCTCATTGCCATCGGCACAATAGCCTCTGAGAAAACTCTCACAAAGAGAGGAATTTGGATTCACATTTACGTGTCTATAAGGGCAGTTTTCATTAGAGCATATCCCTGTCAAAAGAAGAAGTTAGACCTCTTATCATTACTACTAATTTAACAAAGCCATAAAGCCATAAAAGACAAAACACACCTTGCAAAAAATAAGAACAGTCTTGCATCCTCTCCGGAATGACCTGTATGAACATAGAGTAAAAACATACCAAAGGAGACCATAAAATACTGCTAATGAGTGCTGTTATTGACAAATACGAAAACACACCTCGTGGGTTAATTTGCATTCTGTATTGGAGCATGAACCCTTAAGAAATTTCGTGCAGACTACAATTTTAGACGGGTCATGGATGTAAGGACTCTTCCGATCTATCATCTTTGTTGCACCTCCCAAATCTCGTAAAAAACTGGCAATACTTTCTCTTTCTGGCCAATCGCAACCTGGCAGTATGCAAACTCCAGCGAACTCTCTCACTTGCAAGGATTCGAGTTCGCTTCTTGGGATTTCTAACCAGCTGGTTACCATTGCCAATTCGCACATATCTACACACAGATTGAGAAGCAATTTACCCACCACTTCTTTAAAGACACTCGTTAACTTTCTAGTTTAAAATTCTCCAGGATTTTAAGTTTACACAAATATCAAAGCATAACTATACATATATATATATATATATAGAGAGAGAGAGAGAGAGAGCAGGACATCTCCTCATTTCCAATTAATAATCTCCTGGGAACATAAGAATTCTTTATTTTCTTTCCAGGTTTTTGAACAGCCGAGTGTGATGGTTCATCTGCAGCATAAAAGATTGAGAATGAGGTCAAAATTTCCGTATTTGAATTAGATAATCACAACTTCGATCACAGGACATAAATGAAAGTAACATAGAAGAAATACTGATTTCAAAGAATACATAATTCATGTATTCAACTATGCTGTCAATCTGAAGGATTTCTTTTACAGCAGCGGAACAGTGAAATAATTTAAAAGTCTCAGCCTAATTTGGCAAAAGTAACTAAAGTTTTACATCATGAAGAGACAAATTATAAATGCCATATCTTTAATATATATGAATTAGGTATTGCAATATAAATTCAAGCTTTGAACAGGACAGAGTTATGGAAACAGTATTAAGATAGTTGACTGGATAAAGGTTTAAAGCATCTCCAATGATACTTGTAGACGGAGAGCAGCTTTTAATTCAAGGTAGAATTTAGTGCCTCCAGCACACTTCATTTCAGCTCTTCACTTACGTTTTTTTTAAGAATCATTTATTTTTTCCCCGTCATTTTGATTGATATTTACAATTTTAGATGTCATGGCTAATTAAACCAAGTATGGTTTGGATAATCCAAGACATGGAGCATAGACATCTGTAGTTATTAAATTATAGATTTGAGTACAGGTCTCTAAATTTAGAGAGCCAAACCCACTTTCTATTCTTAAAATTTAAAATAGTTAATTAATTATAGATTTGACCCAGATGGAAATATTACAAAAGCTTCAGCCACCATCGCTCAATTACTTTCTAAATTCAACTTATAATAACATCTTCTATATCTAAGCATTCAAGAAATAGCAACAGAAAAATTTTCTACACAGTATCTGATGAATAGGACTCAGGATAATACAATCAGTGACCGAAAAAGGAAAGTTGGAACAAGCCACCTGTTATCCTCTGAAGTGTTTTCCCAGTAGAATCCATTTTGTATCGCTCCGAACCAATACGGAATATCCGTTCTCCTGTTATTTGAATGCATAATATATTTATTATATACTCCAATACAGATCATATTCTGGCCAATCCTCTTTAACAATTAATACCCTAGTCATGCTAGGTATAAAGGGTATGCGAATCAGAATTATTATTATTATAACTTAAAACTAATACTTTATTCCTTTCAAACTAACTGTAAATGAATGTGTTGCTTTGGATAAGAGATGCCACACCAGGATTGCAGACTGGCGTACCTGGACGCAGCTTTACACTAAGAACTGACTTACGCAAAACATGATTTCTGTTCTTCAAAACAGTGGGAACATTTTGTTCTTTTTTCCTCTGCTCTGCTGCAGCAACTGCTCGCGTAGCTTCCTAAACAGGCAGGAATGACAATGTAGCTTGAACATTTCTGAATAGTATTTAATTTCTCAACTCGGCCCATAAGCAAAACAAACCTCATTAACTTTCTTAGAGTTCCTCTCTATTGATTTTGACCATTTCAAACTAGAGCCACCAACATTCAACACCTTGGAAATTCTGAGAGAAAATCCATGGGTTGATCTTGTATAAATTGCACCTCTTTTTCTTGACAGAAGAAGCTTCCGGCTACACAATGAAAATGGCACATAACAGGGTCATAAATATATCATTAGAGTGTTCCTCCAAGAACGAGTGAGTTGATTGCTAACCTAATCATGGATTGGGGACTACCATTTTGGGAACCTAGATTAACGTTTCTCCAATATGTAGATCTTTTCCATGGAAATAGATATGGTCGAACTCTTTGACGCCGCAATGATTTGCTATCTTTTGCTGATGATTGTGTATCACACAATTTCCACACCAATGAGAATTTGGAAGTTTTTCGTGTCTTTGAAAAGCCTGCAAAATTTCAATCCACTTATATCTTCCCATTTAATAATCACTTCAAAACAAAAAAAGGTGTGTGTATGTATGTGTGTGTGTGTATATATATATATATATATATATTCTGATGCAATAACTCTGTAAACACAATGATGCGGTAGCAGACCAGTAGCAGAAACCTTATGATGTCTATAAAATGACGCATGATATCACAAAAACTAACAATAACATTTATATGGGTTCTAAAAAATAATTCAAGATCTGGTTCTGGATCTCATGCCCATTCATAACATGCCAATCCACAATTTTCCTAGAAGCCATGGTGCAAATTACAGGAGAAATCGGAGTTCTGTGGCTTCACAAGCAGACTTCTAAAGCAGAGAACATGTTCATACAAGCTATTGCAAAAACTACATTCTTTTGGGCAATAATCAATGTTGAGAGAGGGTCCAAAAAAATGCCATGAAACTTCGAGAGAAATCCAAAGCCACGAGGAACTGGAACAGAAATGTTGGGACCATGATAGTAAACAATTGATTGGAGACAGCCCACTCCATATCTCTTTAGTCTCAACAACAAACCAAGCCATAGAACATGGAAAACTAGTCTAGCATGTTGGTAATTCTCCAAAACATCAAGTAATATTAGTATTTCGGTAGTTTGGATCGAAGAAATTAATGGGAAGGTTTAGTTTGGGAGAGAGATCAAAAGTCTATACAAGATAGAAAAACCATAATCCATAAAATGCTCATGAGAGCCAACAAGAGAAGAACATAGAGTAACTACTTACTATTTGTACAATTTATAACAAAAGCATGATATTATCATTAAAAAAAAAAAGGGAACTTTATCGAGAAAGTACAACTTTACCTGATTGCTGCTCGCTGGCACTTCTACTTTGAGTGACCCTTCTGCTTCGAGGCTTGTAAGTGCCAAAGCTTCCGTCTGCCAAGGCATCCTTTTTCAGATGATTTTCCAATGATGCTCTGATAAGCTGATTTGTCCTCCTCTTATAGTAGCCATCAGATGATGATGCTAGCTTGGTTTTACCTGCACTCTGAGGAGCTGGATCCTCAGAATCAGAAGCTGCAATCAATTGATAAGATTTCTGTTTTATGTATGTTATCTTCTTCCCTGAATTCCCCTCATCAAGTGTGCTCTGGCTATCTGAGTTGTTGCCAGAACCAGTTTGACATTCACGAATAGAAGATTTTGAGGTGCTGTCAGATGGATCAGAGTTGGTAGCAGGGAAATTATTGCTGGGAGGACTCAACAGCGGCAAAGACATAGATTCTCCCAAGTTAAGAGCAGTACAGTTCAATAATTCCCCATTATGAGTTAAGGATTCAGACCTTCCAGAAGGAGTGTTCACTCCTGTTCTACACACACTTGGTGGATTGACAGCTTCAGTATTGTTCGCAGATATTTGGTTTTTTGAACTATCTACATGTGAAGGACTCAGCCGATAAACTGAGGAACTCGAAGAATGGAATCCATGTGAGAAGCAGATAGAGAAGGCTTCCTCACTAGATCTATTACCCTTCCGAACATATGAACTCTGAATATTTCCCACTGTCTTGTGCACATGGCTCTGTGGAACATGAAAAGATTGCAACTTTGGTCTTGCCACTGTGACAGAGGAATTACCAGTTCGATGCCAGGTTCTTGATTTGGTGACATGGGCAGAAGGAATTACTCTCTTTAACCTGTTCAAACTTAAAGCTGGATTACCAGGAAAAACACTAGGGACAGTTGAAGTTGGTTGGTTCTTACTCAAGTATGATATCCCGCATACAGGATTTATATTCTGCTTTGATTTACTGGTATTCTGGGATAAAGACTGTGAGGTCTGGGAAGTAGTTGCAAACTGATATGCTGATGACTTCTTTGGAGATGTCTTGGGAAGAACTGGCATAGGATAAGCAGCCACAACTTTTTCAGTAGAAACGTGATCATTCATGCCTACGGTTTCATTTGTTAATTGGATGGGTGATGCTTGGGTATTTTTTAACAAATTTGAGCCTGGGTCAGAATGCATATCTTTGGTAGGATACATATGTGAAGGTAAATCAGGGCCAGAGTCCATTAATTCATCACCAGAGCTGGTAGCAGAGATATCATTTCCATCAGCGAGTAAAGATGAGTTGTTTGGAAGAAAAGCCGAATCATCATTAGCAATCAGATAATTTTCACTACTGCCATCATCATCTCCTGGTGTTTTGTTCACATCTGAAGCATCAGATACACCCCCGCTGATTTTGCTTCCTGTACAAGCAGTGTCCTGTCGACTGGTGGCTTCAGCTTCTACTGTTGGATTATCCTCTTTTCCATCAATTCCCTTTACTTGTAGGCTTTGAGAATTCCCGTCAAGTTTTGAGCATTGAGTTCTACGGTTACATCCAATTGATTCAGCAGGAAATGATGTGGCAATCTGAGTCACACATGGCGATAAGCAAACAGAAGGGCTATCAATCACAGGTGGCATAACTGAACACTCTGATTGTACTTTACTCCTGTTGATGTCCATCAGAACTTCGGCCGTCAATGAGCCAGAATCAGCAGCTTCAGATCCCTCACAAAATTCTGAAAGTGAAAAGTGAGAAAACCTTGGTGAAACAACTTTCCTCTTCTTGGGGTTGCCAGGACACGAGTCATTTCCATTCTTGCCATTGTCTCTGTCACAGGGGACATCTTCCTCTGTAAAAATAAGATCCTCCACAAATCCTTTCTCTTCATCACCTACAGAACCAACTACATCAATGCGTTCCTCACTTGTCTTTGGTTCATTAGGAGCATCTCCAGCATTTCTTTTCCGCTTAAAATTGGGTGAATGGGAAATGCTTGAGAAAGCAACAAGATTATGTTCAAGTGATCCTGTAGGGATATCCTTACATGACTTCCCACAAATGGCCTTTTGACGTGAAATATCAGATAGAGCTACCCCTGGACAATCCGTAGAAAGAAAAATAGTACTGCTGGTAATAACTGAACTTAAATTTGAATTATCTGCAATTGCATCACTTACAGTAACTCTTGTGTCCTCAGCAAGCAATGAACTGCAAACCTTACTTTGTTCCTTCTGTCCATCTTGGACCATATCAACCTGGTCCGGGAAATATTCAGCAGAACCAACATCCGTAAAGCCAAAGTTACAGAGAGTTACCATCTCTGCTCTTTTAAACATTTCACTCTCAGCGTTTGAAGAACTGTATAACCCATGCATTTCAGACTCATCCCCCTGAATAATCTCATGAATTCTAGTTTCCTTGGGTCTTGAAAAGCCAGACGCTCTTCCGATCTTCTTCAACCAAAACTCTAAGCTCAGAAACTCCCCTCATATGGCCATCCAGTGGTAATATTACTGAATCCTCAAAAGGCTGCTGCTCGCTAGCACTGTTTATCTCAGTGCCAGAACTGTTAAATTGCTTAGAGTCAACTTCACTTGTCCCCAGATCGGCTACAGTCTGAACTAATTTGTCAACATTATCAATACGCTCATTGGAATCCAATTTATTGGCATAAGCAGCATTCTCATTTGTTACCATTCTGTCTGCAGGAATTGTATCCTCATTTATTCCCATTATAAAAGCATGATCAGCGTCCTCAGGTACTAATAATTGTCCTGCATGATTAATGCGCTCAGTACTTGCATCACCAGAGAAACCAGCCGAATCAAAAAACTTAGGGGATATGATCCTCTTTGTGTCTGAATCAGGCCCAAAGTGAATACTACAATCAATGTCCCTGACATCTTTGCCTGAAAATATACTCTCTAACTGCTCTTGGGCTTTGCTGATATCTAGTTCATTTGAAGACGCCTGCAAAACAACATCAGGCACCGTATCAGAACCAGAAGCAGCCTTTCTTCGTTCTGAAACGGTAGTCCCTTTGCCTAGCTGTGAAAATGCAGCTGGACTATTAGCTTGAGTGTTTGCATTATAAATCTCACAACCATCCTTTGTCAACTGCAGACTAGATTCACATACAAGCTGCCTATTAACTTTCCTCTTCTTTCTTACTCTACGGATAGATGTTTCGTCAGACCCAATACCATTTCCACCCACATCTGAACCAATAGCTTTGGGAGATCCATTGTCTGCATTGCTGTCACCCAAATAACTGGCACAGGTATCATTTGTGTTTTCACTCCGAGATACTGCTATCTCTTCTTTTGACTCTTTTGGAGCTTTCTCTGAATCATACTGAAAATCTAACTCTTGTGGGGTGATTGAATTCAGTCTGGTCGACGGTGAACCAGATATACTGACTTTCTTAATATTACTATTCCTAGGTGTTAAAATCCTATCAGAATCAAGACCTGGACTCGATGATGTGACAATAGCCTTCGCCACAAGTGCATTTGACTTAAATGAGACATCAAGCTCCACTGGACTCCTATCCCTATCTGTTTCCCCTTCCGACTTCCTTTGCGATGGCACAAAAGCCTCTTTTTCCTTCCCCCTAAGACCATTACCACTTGGCTCTTTAGGAAAGTGATGATACTCATGGCCTCCTCTATTCCTATTGCTAGTTTTTCCTAATTGAATCCTAAGCAAAGCACTCTTTTTCTGCACCTGCTTATTCCTAGGTGACCTAACAAACTCTTTTACTCTACCCCCTCTTCCCAACCTACCCCTAAATCTAGCCAAAGAATGATCACCCGTTGCAGGTTCCTTATATTGCAAATGATAAGAATCTCTATCATTGACATTATAATCCCATCTCCTGTTATCTTCATCCCGGTAATTGTAAGAGTCATGGGCCCTCAATGGCTCGATATTAAAATTTTTCTCTGATTGTGACCCAAATTGTTGGCGATGTCTCTCAATATGTCCCCTACCAAAGTGTGTATCTTCAATTCTTCTTCCACCCCGTAGTAAACCTTGGCCCCAAGTATCAGGAATATCATTAATACTACTATCTCCATACCGATTCCTGATTTCATCAAGAAAAAGCGCATCTTTGAACATAGGGTTTCGGTCAGGATAATTATCCACGGGCCGAAATTGAATATGCTCTGGAGCGATCGGGGGAGCTGGAGGGAGTAGCTCAGTCCACCGCGCAAGGGGCGGAGGTGGGGGTAGTGGAGTCGGGGAGTATGAGCGATCAAATTCGTAACGGTGTAAATTTTCTTCGATCGAACGGTGTTCAGGTGGATGAGGATGGGATAATCTGAAGTAAGATGGAGAGGGTGGAGGGAGAGGGTTGTGTGGGATGTGATGTGGTGGTAGCGGAGGAAGAAGATGGTGTGGCGGCGGAGGTGGAGGACGGTTGCGTTGATGAAAAGGCGGCATGAAATTCGGAGGGCTAAGGACGTTTACGTATCTTGATTTCTGGTTGGTGTGGTGGTGGAAGGGCGGCGGATCCATTGTATGCGGCGGCGACGGCGGCCGCGGGTGAATCGATTGAATTTTCTTTTTCATGTACAAAACTAACAAAAATATGAATTGGATTCTCATGGGTCAAACTCGCGGGCGGCTGAAAAAATACTAACGTAACATTTTCCTTTTATCTCTTGGATTCCAATTTTTCCCGTGTAGGAAATGCTCTAAAGGACCCGTTATAAATGTCAACCTTTTTTTTTTTTTTTTTT
>CAVNYN010269700.1:0-161665 GCA_963692815.1 Nyctanthes arbor-tristis
ATTCGGAGGGCTAAGGACGTTTACGTATCTTGATTTCTGGTTGGTGTGGTGGTGGAAGGGCGGCGGATCCATTGTATGCGGCGGCGACGGCGGCCGCGGGTGAATCGATTGAATTTTCTTTTTCATGTACAAAACTAACAAAAATATGAATTGGATTCTCATGGGTCAAACTCGCGGGCGGCTGAAAAAATACTAACGTAACATTTTCCTTTTATCTCTTGGATTCCAATTTTTCCCGTGTAGGAAATGCTCTAAAGGACCCGTTATAAATGTCAACCTTTTTTTTTTTTTTTTTTTAAGGTTTGGACAAAATTTAAGTGCTCTAAGAATACCGTATTCGAGTACTCTAAACTAATGAAAAACTCACGTGAGTTTTTGGTCTCTATTTTTTAGACACCTTGAATCCATATATTAATTGTTAATTAATCTAGAGTACTGTAATAAGATACTCTTAGAGTACTAGATATTTTCTCTCATTTTTTTATACGTACAATTTTTTTTCCCTGGCGTGCATAAGAATTCAAGCATTTGCTTGAGAAATGGACGTCCAAATCAGCCTTGAAAAAGTCGAGTACTCATCAATTTGCATGAGACAAGAAGAAATACCAAAGTACTTGAGAAACTACTTGGTCATTATGTAAATCTTCACTGGAGACAAGTGAGTCAGGCATGCTCCATCGGCTTTGAGAAGGTTGGTTAATCCCAACCTTGAGATACTATAGTAGACCCTGACTCTTTTACTATCGACTTCTTTTCCACCATCTTTAACCGGCTTGCAAAGAGATCCGATATGGAAATGTTTGGTATAGAATTAGGCTGTAAGATGGAAAATTTTGACTCTAACTAGTGTTTTGTGCTTACTAATTCACGACACCATATACTTTTCTAGCACGTCAAGATTCACAGGTGGCTAGGCCTATGTTAATAGTTGGAGTATCGACTGTAAAATACTCCTAGAATACCAACATGTAAAGATTCACCCGTGTCTAGGCCTATGTTAATAGGTGGAGACACGTGGCAAGTAACACCTTGCAATGATTTAAAATAATTATCCAATCAATACAATGTGACAGATTTAATCGTTTACATGTATCACAAAAGAGCAATTATTACTTTCATTTATAAACTAGATTTCCATGAGTTTTAGGGAAATTTCATACATAAAATGTAACGTAGTTATATTTAATTGTTAGGGTTGACGCCCAAAAGAAACTAGAATACACGACATGTATGCAGCTATGTGCATCCTACGCTGCTAACAATATGTAATGGATTTTTTATTTTGTATTTTAATTGTTTCTAAGAGCACATGCCAACTCATGTACGGAAATTCACATACATATATTAATATAAAGAAAAGTAAGACTATGTATAGGTTGTATTCCTGAGATTTCATTTGAATAATGAGTACATATACAATTGGGAGAAGCAATTAAAAGATATTTCATTGATAATGTGTCAAATACTGATTAGTGTCAAAATTTGAATATTTGATATATTATTTATAAGGCACGAAATGTTCGTTTGATATTAATCCAACCATTTTATTGAGTTAAATCGATTTTCATGCTATAAGTTTATTTTCTATGAATAAATATCCTAAAAATGTAATTAATTAAAGTACGTATTCATATGCATATTGGCAAGTATTGTACATGAAAAAATAGTACTTATTGATGTATTTTTATGTTGCAAGTGTTGGAAGTTCATGACGCAAGTTGATCAAGACAAGTCGGGATGTTCAACAATTATGTCGACTGTGGGCAAGTGTCAAAGAAATTGTGATAACCGGAGTTCTAGAGGTACAATGAAGATGATTCAAGTGGGATTGGAAAGATAACTTAAATATACACAAAATCATTCCATATGACCATATTCAAATTCTGTAACATCCCGTGAATTTTAACAATGTTTGCCAAATTATACCACATATGTTATTAATAAATGGTGTTAGTATTGCCAAGTCTATAAGATATTTGTCATTTTTATAAATAATTGATTGCTAGACTTGCCAAGTATAAAAGCACATACCATTTTTGTAAATAAAAATCTTGTTCTTCTTGTCAAGTGTCAAGACATATGACATTTTCATAATTAATTGATTGATAACCTTGCCAAGTATATAGGACATTTGTTAGTTGTGTCATTCATGAATTTTAATGGCTAATTAAATACAATTAATTTCTAAACTCTATAAAAGGCTAATTGATTCAAAGCTCCACCAACGCCTCCACGTCCCTCTCACCCTATAAATATATATTGTTCCCCATTTACAATATAAAATTCTAGTATTTAATTGGAGATACAAGTGAGGAGTTAACCTTTGGGAAAATCGAATTAAAAAGGTGAGTAACACGTGTCTTGGCTTTTTGTCTTTGGCTCCCACTCTTCAAGACTCATTCCTTCTTTAAATCTATTTGGCATTCGATATTTGATCGTGCGTAATTGCTTCTTATACTCCTATTGTATTGATTCGGTATTCGATACCTAAGTGTGCACAGTCGTCTTTGGATAAATGATTGTTCCTTACCTTTGGACATCGCTAGTGGTGCTACCTACCCGTTTGCTTTGCTTTGTGGTATCCTTGTGGTACTATAGTCTTGCTACGTGGTCTTGGCTATTTTGAATTGTTATTGAATATTTGTGCTTTGCGCTTACGGGTAGGGGCTAAACTAGTGGTGGTCCGACTTGAACATATAAATGGCTTCCTTTGTGGTATTATGACATTCCTTGCATTCTATTATGAGCCAATGTATGTTGTTATTCACTGGGTACTTTATACTCACCCTCCATCTTCTACAATCCTGTAGGTATTGGATTAAATAGTTTTGTGGCCGGTTCGTCCCAAAGATAGAGGAGATACATGTATGTGATCGAGATTTCAACGGTGGCCGAGGTTTCGTTGTGGGTAGCCCACAATGCATTTAATTATCAGAGTGCCAACGAAAGCGTCTTAGCACTTTTGAATCGTATTTGTAAAGTCTCACCCTCGATTTTGAATCGAGATATAGATATTAATGCGTCCACTATTATTTAAATTGGGGGCGTGACAAATTCGGTTCACAAAGTTATCAAAGGTCATCATCAATTCCAAGTTCTTGTTCTTATCAAGATAAGATGTTGACTAGTCTACTTGATCATATCTGGAGTTATAGTTATTGGATTGGTGTGATTAAAGTTGGAGAATGAAGCCAAGTGATCTATCTACAATCTTCATCTTTATCACTTTCTCATATTCAGAACGTAAGTCGACCGAAAGATGGCCAAGATGAGAGAACCAGAACAGTTTGACAGTCAAACTTTCCATCTGTACAGCTGTTGGTTTTTCATGGATATGTCAAGTTATAGTTATACAAATCCTGTGATTCTTACCCCATTCCAAAGACAAGTGGAAGAGATAAATATCATATTTTATCATCCGATTCTGAATATGGACCAAAGAGCCTCAAAAACCACCTACAATTTGAAAGTTGATGCATTCACAGATCGTTGCTGGACAAGTGGGCAGTGCTGACTATTTTGGACATATCTTAGCCTGCAAAATTCCAATTGGCCTGAAATGTTTTCCAAAATGTTGCCAGCTCATTTTCATAGAACTTTTATTTTGGGGACAAGTCGAAATTCGATGAATATAATCAACAAAATACAGCTCCAACTTGCATCAGATTTGCTGGAGCCAGTCTGGCATGAGGAAAGTGGCAAGAAGAAAGTTGTCCGATTTTCTCTATATAAAGAGCATTCTTGTGGTCATTCAAAAAGGAAGTTTTTGGGAGTGAAAAATACATAGGAGGAGGAGGAGGCCGAAAGGCTGATTTTGGGACGAGCAAACGTTAGATGTGAATGATAACTTTTCCTATTCGGTTTTTTATTCCTATCTCATGTATCTTTAATTTTTATTATTACATAGGTGAATGATGAAACCATGTTAGTTATATAACTCTCTATTTTGTTATTTATTCCAAATATTATATACTCTAAGCGTCCATAATTCCGGTTTCATTAATGATAAATTATGCTTTCATCTCTAATATCAAGTATTATTGATTGTTAGAAAATTTATCCATGCTTGGTTTTGAAAGGTCAACACGTAATTTTATTTGACTACTTGTGATTCATTAAGTTGTTTACATGTAGTGCTTAGAGAATTACATACTTGAAGCGAAAGGAGATCTACAATAGATTAGTTATATTTTGAGCTTAACGATAAATTATTTGTGGTAATAAAAGATTGATTTCTTATTATTACTCAAATATTGGAATCAATACAAGATATGAATTATTTATTATACATTGGTGGAATCTACAACCTTGGCAATGTTTATCCTTTGAATTGTTTTGTACACGTTCTTGTTTCTTTTACTAACTTATATTTTACTTATTAAATCTCGAAAATCATTTGGAACTAGGTTAGAGTTAAATTTAATTCAAGTTCATTGAGTTGTTCCATATTTATAGCAATCCTCGTGGGATCAACCTCGTTACTCACGTTTCTATATTTCAATTTATTCGTGCACTTGCGAGTATTTAAAATTGACACAACACTGACCAAAGAAAATTGAGTTAAAATTTGTTGTTTAATAGAATCCAGTATTATAGATCTCCATTACAGAATTTGACTCCTCACTGTGTATAACCTACATTGAGATCAAGGAATTATTAGTTGAATTTCAAATTAGCTAGTATTACAGAATGCATCTATTTCCTACAATTTATGGTTAGATAATTGAAATCCTAAATCATTAAGAAATGTTACTTAATGGAAATGTCATTGTAAATGTACATACATCCCTTGAACCCATAGCAAAATAATCTAATATCAATAGTGGAAGATAGTAATAGGAATATAATAGTTACCAAGAGTTATAAAAATGTATGTTTTAAAAGCAATTATTATTTTTACTTTTGAATAATAAAAAATGGAAATAGTTTATATAACATAGAATAATGATATGTAGCACCAGTCTATGTGACAACTAATGTGGCATTGAATGATAAATGAAATTAAATGAAAGAATAAATGACCCACTTGATTTAACTTATCATTGAATGCCACCTTGATATGGTGCCAAACACCAGTAGTGCTAAATAGTATTACTCTATAATATATGGCCATTTAGGATCTTATTGTCTCTCGCCAATCAATCCCCCCATTTTTTTTTGCAGACCATTTAATTCTTCCGAAAGTTCTGCTACTGTCACCTCCATATCACAAGAACTGACGCACAAACCACTCAATTAACTATAACTGATGTCAAAAAAACTAAATCTCCAACTATTAACATATCATATTTAATTGAGCTTATACACCATATAAATCGAAAGTCTAGCGGATAGTTCCATAAAACTTATATTATAAATGAACACTTTAGCAAATTACTAATGAGTCGTACATCTATTTTAATAAATATATATAAATAATTGTAATGATGAAATTATAAATACTCTCCCACAAAACTTAATATAAAATACAAACGAGAAAATTTTAACTTATATTCGAGAAATTTATGAAAATACTCAACAATTCTTGATTCTCTGTAGATTATCACTTTTTATCGACTTTACATAAATCATCTTAATTTGAGAAACATTCAAAGTAATAATATAAATATCTAAGTTGCACAATGTAATGTTCTTTAAAATTATATTACTTCATCAATTCGAGAATTTTAACATAAAGTCCTGCTCCATTAGATTTTTTTTTAATACATATGTCATCGGAGTAGCTATTCGAATCAATATTACTTATACAATGCACAGAATGAACTACCAACAAATTAAAATCGAAATATAATAGTAATTATAGAGTGACAATGAAATTATGATACACATATACAATACCTCAAGTCAATAACTTCATTTGACTATTAAAATATGTGACTTATTTCAACTAATACAAATTTTGAAAATGTCTTTAAATACAATATTTACAGAAGTAGAATTGTTTGATTCATATTTTTATCAATAATTTGTATTAACATTTTTAGTCAAAGATATAAAACTCATTTTATAGGATAGAAAGCTACTTCTTGACATTTAAGTCATATGTTTAATCCTTCACCATTTGATTTATAACAATATTTTTATGAAAAGTGACAACTGAACGGGCCTTGCATTAGTTTCGATTTAGGAAATTATCTTTGATTCCAATTCTCTGTACGCGATGGAGTCGATGTAGTGATGAAATCAACCATAATTTTCGATACTGACTCAGTCATTGACTCGATAACAGTGCTGAGTTAATGTGTTTTTGGTTGAACCGATAGGTTATTGCTAACTTAATTGTCAATTCAAGTATATGTCCACACTTTGAGATCGGAAGAGCTAAAGAGCGATCAAACAAGCTCTTAGATTTATAATAATTTTTTTTTAATGAAATGACATTGGTGTGCTATGACATTATAAGCGATGATGCCAGATAGAGCTTTAGGCGAGAAAAATCAGCAAATTATACCCGATAATTACTTAATTGTGTCACACAACAGTGCTTTAATATATATATATATATATAGATGACCAATTATAAAACAATCCACACAACCCAACAAAAAAAATTCATCAAACTCGAATATCCAAAATCACATTGGGAGAAAGAGCTGAAAATCCTGTAGATCGTGAGGATCTGAAAGACGTTAGAGGAGGTAACTTCCATCAGTAAATAAAGAATACAATTTCTGTACAGTGTACGCAATATAGTGATGCGTGTTTGTGTTCAGGCCAAGAGTGGTGCAGAGAGTAGGATTATGTGCATGAAGGTAAACTTCACCATTTCTAAGATTATATAAACATGCTTATAAGTTAACTGTAGATCATGAGGATCCAAAAGACGCCAGAGGAGGTAACTTCCATCTGTAAATAAAGAATACTATTTCTGTACAGTGTACACAATGGCGGAGCCAAAGATTTACTCTTGGGTATGCACAATTCACAGATTAATCTATTAGAAAATTTTGAACAATAAAATGCAGTTTCATTATTAGTTGACATGTTTTAAAGATTACATTATTATTAATTTGTCAAAAACAACTATGCAAACTATAACGTAAACAATTATACAATAGCAAAATTTATATGCATATAAAAGTAATAACTAATAACACAGTGGGAAAAAAATTGGTTACTCTAGGAGTACTGAGCACTTAGTACTCTTGACTAATTAAAAATTCACATTTGAGATTCAGGGCTCAAATTAAATAACAAATTGAGGCTCTTGAATCCACATGCGGATCCCTAATTAGTCAAGAGTATCTAATTCAGTACTCTTAGAGTACCAGAATTTTTTCCGAATTGGTGGCATATACTAAATTAATTAAATAAAATTTCTCTTTTGGTGAGATTGAGAAAACAATTAATTTTGTTCTTATCCATAGTTCTCTTCAAGCAGGGGCGGAGTTAGATTTTTAGTTCAGCATGTTTGTCATTTTCGACCTTGTAGATTGTCGTTGTTCATGATAAGTCGTATTTCATGAGAAAAATAATAGTTAATTTAATTCATAGTTGATTCATTATTATTGTTCACGTCCAACTATATTTCAAGGTAAAAAATGAAAGGTAATTTGATGTGACAAAAATTATTTCAAAATTCAGAGGACTAGAATTTATTTCAAAATTCGGAGGACTAGAATTTATAAGAAAAAATAGAAATTTCTATGGAATCAGGGTCGGGTTTCTTATGGAGTTTGGTTTCCAATGAGATGCTGTCATGTGGTGTGTGTTATGTGAGGTGTCAGTGTGTGATTGGAGACCAGACTCCGTAAGGAATCTGGGCTTCTTTCCATAGCTGGACCTGGGAAAAGATACCTGAGAATAAAATATTGTTTGATGCTCTTTATTTTATTATTTATAATTTTACTTACTATTGATTTGACATTTGATTTGATAACTATTCAATTACAACCATATATTTTTTACCTTTTTACATTTCTAATACACATTCTACATCTCTCATCTTTATAAATTCTCCATATTTTGACAAATAAAGAGCATCAAACAAGTTCTAAATAGATAATCATTTAAGGGTAAATATGATTATCACTTAGGGGCACTTATGTAATTTAGTAGTTGAATAACTAATGGCCCCCACAACTTTTCTTCTTCTCCGATGTATCACATCCACTACTCATCACCACATTCTCTGCAACTTCCTATCTTAGCCGGAAACATTTATATAAATTTCTTATATATATATATATATATATATAACTCAGCATCCTGTGCATACCCAGGCAAACCCCTCCCTCCGCTTCTGAGTGTACACAATATAGTGATATGTATGTTTGTGTTCAGGCCAAGAGTGGTGCAGATAGTATGATTATGCCCATGAAGGTAAGCTTCACCATTTCTAAGATTATATGAACATGCTTATAAAGTAATTGTAAATCATGAGGATTCGAAAGACGCCAGAAGAGGTAACTTCCATATGTAAATAAAGAATATCATTTTTGTACAGTGTACACAATATAGTGATATGCGTGTTAGTGTTCAGGCCAAGAGTGGTGCAGAGAGTAGGATTATGCGCATGAAGGTAAGCTTAACCATTTCTAATATTATATGAACATGCTTATAAGGTAACGATAGATCATGAGGATCTGAAAGACGCCAAAAGAGGTAACTTTCATTCGTAAATATATGTGTTTGTGTTCAGGCCAAGAGTGGTGCAGAGAGTAGGATTATATGCATAAAGGTCAGCTTCACGATTTCTAAGACTATATAAACATGCTTATAAGGTAACAGTAGTCGGTAGATTACGAGGATCCGAAAGACGCCAGAGAAATAAGACATACCCTATCTAGAGAAAGAAATTTTAATGGCAACATTGATGAGTTTGCGGCTTTGGTGAAGATGAATTGTGGCAAATACGGAGGCTGCAGTATTGAGAATCGGGTTTGGAAAAAAGAATTGGGGTAAGGAGAGAACACTTCAAGTTCAAGCACTCAGAAACACGTCCAGGGTGAAATCGGAGTGTACAGTCATTTTCTGCCGGTGATTAAGCGTCTGAACAGAGCGCCGGTAGTTAAAGCTTCAGAAAGTTATTCTTTCTTGGGTTCAGAGCCAAGAAAAAGAAAGGAAATGACGGCTTTGTCAGCTGCTCCTAGAAACGATGACGTATAGGGCGAAGACGATGAACATTACCATAAATTTCACGAAAGGTCCAAAAGTTGTGAAATATGACAAATTTATCCCCAATCTTGTTTTCCAGCGTATGGGGTCATCAACCTTTCAGAAACTCTTACGATAAGTCCCTGCTAGCTATTTCTACGCAAATATGACAATTTTGCCCTGATCAAATTAATTAAATAAATAACAAAAGGAAATATGGTTGAAAAAGGAAACACTATAAAAAATTTTAAAAAAATTCTGTATGAGAAATATATCATCTTCGTTTTTCAACCCATCTCTGCTCCCATCGCCATTGCCAACCACCAATTAATGGTGGGTTAATGGTGAAACCCAAAAATATATGAGAAATATATCATCTTCGTTTTTCAACCCATCTCTGCTCCCATCGCCATTGCCAACCACTATTTTTCCTAGAAGTGAAACCCAAAAATGCATCTTGGAAAATAATTTATTATGAATTAGTATCATTTCTCTTGGATGGGACGGAGATGGTGGGTTAATGGTAGTGATGGCAACGAGACGGATTCAGGGAGGATCGGCCCCCCATTAATATTTTTTACCGCCCCGGCCCGTTGCCCCGACTATTTCGGGTTGGTTCGGGGTAGCAAAACTGCCCCGTTTAATGCCCCGCTTAAATTTTTTTTTTTTTGGAATTTGGTGGTGACTTTTGGGGTTTCTTTACTACCTGAAATTAACTACCCTAAAAAAAAAATTTTTAGTAAAACTTGGAATTTTGTAACTGCTTTTTCTTTTTTTTTTTTAAAAAAACATAAACGGATCAGGGTTGCGGGTGGCGGGGCAGCGGATCGCGCCGCGATCTGCCCCACCAACCCCGTGGCGAGGCATTTTTCTGCCCCGTTCAGTTCGGGGCACCGTGGATATTCAGTCGGGTCGGGGTAAATTGCCATCTCTAGTTAATGGCAATCATTAGTGACTATTGGGTGAAGAGGGAAGATAATATATTGATATATATTTTTCTCTATTTATTAGTTTTTAAATTTTTAACATATGTTTTACTTTTTAGTTCTAAACCAGTTTTCTTTTAATTATTTGGCTTAATTAATTTGAAGGGGGTAAAATTCTCATTTTTTGTGTAGAAAATAACTAGCCGAGGCATCTTGTCTTGTAGCAACTTTTGAAGAGTTGGAGGCCATGCGCTAAAACAAAAGAATGTGGATGAATTTGTTACATTTTGCAAAGCTTGGGGACTTTTTATGAAAAATACCGTAACTTTTTTCGTGGATAATCCTACCACGCTCAACATTTTTTAGGACACATTTATTTTGAGTGACGTCTTTAGAGCAATAATAATAATAATAATAATAATAATAATAATAATAATAATAATAATAATAATAATAATTTTGGTGCACTCTCTCAACCTTTGTATCTTTGAAATAATAATAGTTGATTTATGAAAAATTTTAAAATACACCAGATTTTCTAAAAGCCAAAAAGGAAAAATAGGGCCCTCCCAAACTTTATTCCAGGAAACCAAAAATGAATAAGATATTGAACTCGTAACCCACATCCAATCCCCAAGGATCAAATAAACACGTAACAACGTCCAATCTTTTAACTGGAATCGACTCCAATTGAACCCGTGTAGTTTACTGTACACAGCAAGTAATTTGCACAAATTTTGAGTAATTTATTCCTTTTTCTGAGGAGATTCGCCTTATTTTATTGTACACGAAGTTGTTAAGAAAATTCGATTCTTGGTTTTTTCCTCTTAATTGACATTTTCATTTACTTGCAAGGACAACAAATGTACGTTCTGCATCCGTTGGCACTTGGGAAATGTAGAGAATGAAGATCAAGAGAAACAAAGATGAGGAACACAAGATTATCACCAATTTGATGGAAGGCTCAGATACAAAATAATCGTTGATTTTTGTGCTTGAAAGGCGTTTTGACAAATAGTTTGTAGGAGTAATCAAACATTTGAAATTCAAGTTTTCCTCAATCAAGAAAACCTTAAACAAAACTTGAAGAATTTGTCGCAATTTGTTTTTGAGAGTTTTGATGTTAGAATGATGTTACACTCGAAAATCTAACCCCTCATTATAGATTTCCAAGTGTTAGCTTTGAAAAGACATTATTTTGAAGTGAAAAATTACCCAAGTCACGAACCGGTGTCTTTTAGGAATTCAAATTTTGAAGAAGTAAAATTTGCAGACTCTGTGCAGCCACCCAATGTATTTGCTTGCGGCTACACAATTGAATAGCCAAATTTTGTTACCTTCGAGCCACTAAACAACCAATTTTTATTTATTTATTAATTATTTTTTTCAAAGACCTCAAACATGCACAAACCAAATTCACGTTTTTGTGAGTTCACATAATTGGTCTTGTCTTCTAGACCCGATGCATCCCTCTCTCCTAGGGACATTTGAATATTTGTATATACAAATGTCACAAAAAAGTCACGTCTAGCAGTGAAATCCATCAAAAGCAAGCATTTAGGCTTGAAATATTACTAAGAGGAAGACAAAAAATTAAATTGTTAAGAATTGTAACAAGAATTCGCATACATGGTCTACTATACAAAATTACAAATATATTGATCTGTTTGACAATTCATCACAAAGATTTCCTCCGCTTAATGGATAACCATTTGCTAGCAATGGAGAATTGCTTCTCATCTTAAATTTAGGTGATTGGATATGCACCAACAAAAACCATAAACTTCATACCTCCCAATCAAATTCGTCGTAACACTCATAATGATCAACTTTACGAAGGTCCCATTGTATTCCGGAAGCTTGTAGCATTGGTCCTGATAAACCCCAATTTAGTGCTTCTTGTTATTTTACTTAATCAGTAGTTGTAACATCAGATGTAGAATTGGCGGGATTTTGGAGGTTTATAGTGCCTATTCGAGTTGCACTTTCTCTTCTTGGCATCATTTGGAGGTTTGGAGTGCCTGTTTGAGTTGCACTTTCTCTTCTTGGAGTCATCCCTTCTTTGAACTTTGACATCGGCTCGTCTCCAAGCAAAACAAGACTTTCCTTGTAATAATTACTAAAAATGCGAAATCTAAATCTATGGCTATGGATTCCAACGTCCTGAATCTTCCTAGTCGTTGGATTAAATGTCACTAATAACTTGTCAGCTAGTGCATCCTCAGACTCTATGTCCAATAAGAATTCACCATTCTTCAAATAATAAACCATTGTTCTCACGCATATTCTGTGCTACAGGTCAAGGTTGTATAACTTCCTCCAGGAATTGATAACCTCACTCTCTTCCATCACCCTAATTAAATGCTAGAAGGTAACTTTTGATGATGAACTATTACACTAAGTAAGTCCCTTATTAAAGTAATGCGTAATTTACATGATGAATAATAATAGGTTGGCAAGTTATTTGGTAACATAATATTCTCAAAAACCTCATCCTCCACTTGAAAGGGGGAAAGGAAATTAAATGGACGACCAGGGTCATCCAAATTCTCGACTTGCCAGTGGATTCTACCTTTTAGAAAAGCACCAGTCTTCCAAAATCTTTTGCCTGTACGTAACAAGCCATTGACGCTGCCCACTCGTCTAAGGAGTCTACGCTGTGAATATTTGAAGGGAAAATCAATTAGTTTTGAGGAGGATAACTTCTCTTCATCTTGAAGTTAGTAGTGTGTAGCGCTCTCCACCGCCAACATGATATCTATTAGATAACAAGGTTTTGCTCTCGCTTTTTTGAAAGGTTTAAGGACAAGAATTTGGAACCGGTGATTATAGAGTGCCATGATTTACATACTGCTGTGAAACGAACCAACAATTTCACAGGCAATCGTAAAAGGATTTCGGTTATGAGTTCTTCACAGAGATATATTGGTTTTATGATGATTATTGTAACACCTCAAGTCTAGCAATACTAAATTTAGAAGTGTTAACCCTCATTTAACTTTAAAAAAATGCGGAATTCATATGTATCACCCTGGAGTATGTATGTGGCGAACTTAACCTTTTCATTATCAGTGCAATTTAAAACTGAGAATGCCTTTTGAATTTCAGTGAGCCACTTCTCAGCCTCTAATGGATTAGAACTTCCAGCAAAGGATGGAGACAACTTCTTAAACTCTACAATTTTTTCAAATTGTTGTGGCTCATTCCTCCTAGGCTGACTAGCTTGTCCAAGAGCAGTGACAGCTTCCATAAAGGCCTCCATTGTCATCGGCGTACTTTGTGTAGTATTATTAGTTCTTAGTGCACCCGTTTGAGCGGGAGTTGTAACTTCATGTTGCTTTTGGGGACGTTTAGGACGAACCATTACTAAACGTGGGAAAAGAATACATATAAAAATCATGCAACGCTAACATGAAATAATCATAACATATGTGCAATATTGAGCGCACAACATTCACTATCAAAGAAAGTATCAATTAGTTTAGAATAAAAATTTACCTGGTGAGATGATGGACGAAGAGACACTTGTGGTATGACTCAGTACACATCTATACTTCAAATAAGATTTCAAAAGTCTACATAATAGCTTTTAAAACTCTTTACTCTGATACCAATAAAATGTAACACCTCAAGTCTAGCAATATTAAATTTAGAAATCTTAACCCTCATTTAACTTTAAAAAAATGCAGAATAATAGATATTTTTCGTTCGTTTGAAAAATTCTATAAAAATTTCGACATAATCTCCCCTATAAATGAAACAACCCACTTATAGGAGAAACTCAAACAACAACATAAATTCAACAAACAATGACCAACAACTATCAGATCCTCTGTTAACTCATTCCCAACTCTTTCACAATTAAACATAAAGGAAATTCAAGTTTAAAATGATTAACAAGTAACCTCTCAAAAACACGTGGAGTATATCAAACTCCACTAAAAGTAGGATAACTGATAAGAGAACAAAATAATTCAATTCAAAGTTTAAAACAAGTCTTTCTATAACTAGATAAGCTAGAAATAGTATTATCTTGTGACTGAGTCCGCTACCAAGTGAACCTCCCGTGCCATCTAACTCTCATTACCTGTAAAGTAGGGAAAATAGGGGGTGAGCTTACACCTAGTAAATAAACTTCATGCACATGAGATATGCTCGTGATATGCATTGCATTAACTTTCAAAAAGTACGTATCTCATTGTACTTAAACATTTAAGAATCGTTCTTTTTCTTGAAAAACTTTCAATTTCCATTCTAGAAACTTCATTTTCATCGCGAGCTCACTTGATGTATCATCTAACCAATCAAAATGCAGTGGGCCATTCTTATCTAGAACCATATTCAATTCTACCGGTAGTACCACCAAAGCGGTAAACATTTCATTTAATACCGCCGAAGCAGTAACATTACTTTTAACACCACCGAAGTGGCAACATTCGTTCAATGCCGTCCAAGGCGACAAGGTCGGGTACACCAGTCCCCCGCGCCCCATTTCCCACTCACATTCTTTCATGATATAGAGATACATCCATTCATTCCTTTTCTTTTTCAAAACTTTGGGATATATAATTTTATAAATACTTTCAACCTTTAGAGCAAAACATTTATATTTGAAATCATGACCATGCATGTTACATGATGAAATGACATGACATGACATGAATAGGCATATATCTAATAATGTATGCATCATTCCTTAACTTTCACATTGAACAATTAATCATTAATCAACAAGTTAACAATATAGCACATTACCTATACGTCATCCATCAACATATAATGGACTCAAGGGTGGAGTTTAGTTACCTCAAGTCTTTAAGATATTTACTTTTAGCGAGTGAAATACCTTTAACTACTTTCAAGATCAATGTGCCACGAATCCTAGTATAATCATTTAATAAGTGAGACACAAAATTCTCATATCATTCATTTGACTAAAAAATTTCATGTGATGATTACATCTTAGCTACTTTCAAGCAACTAAGATTTAGCTCTCATAAGCAAATACTATTGTCATGCCTTAATTAACAATTTCACATACTTGCTTACAATCTCATACTTTAATTGCACATGTCAAATTGTTCTTAAATTTAAGCTATTGTTGAGACACAACTACTTTTCATCACCTTCATTCATTGCATAAATGATTTCATCTAGACATTTTATCAAACACTTTATTTGCATAAAGAAAATTAACGCATCCTTTTATCTTTCAACATGCACCTAAGTTCCAAACCATAAAGATTATACCACAAAAGGTTTATCACACACAAAAGAGCTCATAAAAGTATCATTTGACATGCCAAACTTAATCTCGGGTATAACTGGCAGGTTGTACAAAAAGTATCATAAAAACTTCTATAGACTTCCAAATGATATCATTCAAATTTTAAATGAAAGATAACCCATAGAAGGTCGTTTTCCAATTTGAATCACCCAAAAACACACTGTCTACTGTGAGTTATGACCGTTCAAAATCGGAGAGCAGAACCTGAAACAACATGCCAAATTCATTTAAATTTTTCATCAAACATGTAATATTTACATCCAATATATTACCTTTTTATTCATCTAACAACATTCATTTGGACATAAAATATAACATAACATAAACTTTATACATTTGTATCTAGCTAGTTTCTTGAACTATTTCTCAAAGGATACAAGTTACCTATGAACTATGCACTAACATTGAAAGGTAAATAAAAAGATTCATTACTTACCTTAGATTGGTAGAGAGAGCTAATTGAAGAATATGGATGAATCAATTCTTCATGAATGAAAATGGAAGCTAGGGTTAATAATGAGCTTAAAAGAGTTCTTGGCTAAACTTTTGATTTTAAACAATATAGTCTCCCAATAATAGTCTTGTTTAATTAAGTCCAAACATAGTTTATTTCTCTCCAAGTCACTGCTAAAATGACATATCCAATTAAATACATAGTAAACAATGTGCATAAATATATACTCAAGAATACAATTGCACATAAATAGAATTCATTTTAGACACATTGATCATTACAGCTTCTAAGTCCTTCCACTGCAAAATCATAGAAAATAAAATTCATTAACAATGATAAACATAATCAAAATAATAAATTTTGACAACATATTAAAATTAAATAAATTCACGTGATTAGGAAAACTAAGTACGGCGTTACAATTATTGAATATTACCGAATTGATTTTGCAGATTTAGAACAGCAGGAAGGAGTATTACTGAGTTGAAGACGACACGAAGGTGAGAAAATTATCCTACTACCACCACTATTATTATTTTATTTTGGAAAACTAAGTTTATTGGTTCTTTCAGGCCGGTACATAAGTTGTGTTTTTTTTTTTTTTTTTTGAAGGGCAGGCGGGTACATAAGTTATTAGCACAAAAAGATGTATATTTGGCTTCACTAATAAACTGCACCCAAAAATTACAAGACAGAGGAGGAGTTAGGGAAGTCAGGGAGTAGGCTCAATCAATGAAGTGATCTGTTTACGCAAGCCATTAATTACTATTCCTTCTGATTAAGGAACAAACATATAACAATATCATTGAAATGAAGGTGTGTGAAATTTTGATATACTGGCATGTTTCTAACCGGTAAAAATCCAATATAGGCAAAATATATTTTCTTTACTAAGATAGACAGTCACATTCCCAAAAGTGACAAAACTTCCACATTGAATTGCTTAGCTCCAAAGGGAAGGAGGAGGGCACACCCACAAACAACCTCTCATCCAAGCCCATAAACGCAGAACAACAGTAAAGGAAAATATACAAAAGAATCACACAAACAGAAATTCCCCTTTGCTTGTGCAGTAAATTTTGTTAGTCGAAACTTGAGGAGCGACTCCACCTTCCACGCAAATATTCTTCTAATGAAACACTTGGCTCGATGCTGCTTATGGAGAGAGAATCTTCCTCAACTCCAAGCAATGCAAGGTTAAGGTGAGACTGGAGATCAGATTCTGAAAACGTTTCATCGTCTAATGTATCGGGTCCTTCTGAGGCATTAGCTTGCTGCCTGATGTTGGACCCTTCAGGAGGGGATACCTGTAACTTTGTCCACTCAAGTATCTGGTTATCACCTTGTAGCAGCTTCAGAACCTGAAGTTGATAAGAGTCTCTATCAAGTGCTCTTTGGAAGAAAGTTAAAAGTTGTGAAATTCAATAACCAAATAAATTATTTTCAATTCCATTTTTCTGTTCTGGAGAAGGGAGGACGAGTCAGACTTCATATGAACTGGATGCAGCTGAAAGGGTCAAAATATTTTGCATTTTGGGCAAATACAATATGAATTCCACTTATAAATGTTACTGGAAAGAAAGGTCAAATCCAAAGAGAGTTCCATAACTAACTAACCAGGCTCATATTGGGCCTTGCTCGTGGTGCACGTCTGATGCATAAAGCTGCAGCCAGAACCATCCTCTCCACCTGTTCATGATCACAGTTACTATCCAAGCTCGGGTCTAAGAGCTGGGCAAACTTCCCAGAATTCAGAATCGGCTTTGCCTAGAAATCAAGAGATAGTTTGTCATTTTGCCAAAAATATGGTTAATTAAGTAGTTAAAATCATCACTTCAAGAAGAACATGAAACGTACCCACATGACCAGGCTCTCTTGGCCCTTTGGACGATCACTGGATATGGGTTTTCTACCTGATAGAAGCTCAAGAAGTACTACTCCAAATGCATAGACATCAATCTTGTCATTAACTTTTCCATACATGAAATATTCAGGAGCCATGTATCTGTAGCCGAACGTATTGTTACCAAACAACACCAATAAATAATAAGTCTACCATAATGTTTAGTAAGAGAACAGGATGGTATTAGTGGAAAGGAGAAGCTAAAACATTGATTATTACATGCACAGCCATCCCATAAGAACCAAAATTGCACTTAGCAGTGTTCTTTCCTCTAATCTAAGTAAGATTCAAAGTTAAAGCTCACTAACCCAAAAGTTCCTGCAACATCACTGCATGTTATGTGAGACGAAGTTGTTGATGCCCATTTAGCAAGTCCAAAGTCTGAAAGCTGAAAATGATACAATTGTTATTTACACTTTCTCCATTTGGAAACCGAAAGATGAAAGCTTTAACTAATTATCAGAGCATACCTGTGGCTCAAAATCATCAGATAGTAATATATTTGATGATTTAATGTCTCTGTGAATGACAGGTTGAGAATCTCTGTTGTGAAGATAATTCAGTGCCTCGGCTACACCAACAGCCACCTTATATCTCTCACTCCACACAAATGTGAATGGTTCCCTCCTATTACCTGATTCAAGAAATATTTTCCAGGGATTATATCAGTGAGAAATCAAGTTTATTTTGTACCAGTTTAGATAAATTCAGCTGATAGACTCTTATGGTAATTACATACCGTGAAGATTCTCTTCGAGGCTGCCTCTTGATAGGTAATCATAAACCAAGAGAAGATGGTTGTCATCAAAGCAGAACCCAAATAGTGAGATGATATTTTTGTGATGTAAAGCAGTAATAATATCGACTTCCAAAGCAAACTCTTGTAGAGCATCTTCTGACGGCTTTAAAATCTTTACAGCAAGCTCCTTCCCATCAGGAAGGAGTCCTCTGTAAACCTGACTGCTGCCTCCTTTGCCTATCATATTCTCTGGAATTTCACACAAACAACTATTCAAGTTAACTACATGATCAGTATTGATCCTCGAGACTTATCTCAAATTTATGTAGTTGGAAAGATGAAAAACCTGGCACAAAATTGGATGTGGCTGAGACAAGTTCATGGTACTGAAACAATCTACAAGTTGCAGAGTACTTCTCGTGAAAACCCTCCAGTTCTTCCGGTAAGTTCCTCCTTATGCAATCTGGCGAGTATGGTGTAGAAACAATCTCATTTCTAACAGGAACAATTGCACCGGTTTCTCCATCTAGTTCAGAATGATCTTTGTCATTTTCAGCATCACTATTTGTTTTAGCTGAGTTTTCAATTGACAAAAAATATCTACTGGGAAGCCGCAGTGCCCATTGTACGACAGATATTTGTCTTACAGGTAAGTTAGATGAAGATTTCCGATTTGATACAAAGGCTCGGCGAAGAAGTGGCCAACCAGGTCTTGCTTCTGGCAATTCTCTTAGCAATAATGTAATTGAGCTAGATGCCACCTCTAGCTTCTGTACTGGTATTATCGCCAACGAATTATCTCCATTGTGATCATCTGAAGGCTTATCCTTTGACTTGGCACAAGAATTATCTGCTGCAACTGAGTTCAGTGAACAAATAGAACACTTCCCCTGAAGGGCACTTTCAGTGTATTCAGGGACGACCAAGGCCAAATCTGGTTTCACACAAGAATTTTGATGGCCATCATTTAATACTTTAACATTCTTACTTAACGATCTCTGAATGGCCGCTAGCAAACCATTGCGACGGATGTTTTCAGTTTCTGCTCAGTTTAAAAACAAAATGAAAATGTAAGGCTTTCTGATAGAATTCTCTCTATACTGGTTGAATCATTTATGGAGACAATACCTTTCGTGCTAACACGAGATGCTGAAGAGGAATCTCTACGAAATACAACTTTCCCATTATTGACTGCTATAATTGAGCAATCCCTGGGCAATTTCTTAGCACAATATTTAGCAACACAAACAGATGAGCGGATGTGATTATTTTGAGCAATTCCTACTATAACCTCAGTTGCGCAATAAGAATTGGCTTCTCGAACCAGGATTTTCCGAACTGATGAACCACGGCATATCTTTAGCTTTAAATCCACCTGCAGAATCACGTCAAATTGAAAACACTTTGTTTGATTTCCATCATATATGATTTTTGAATGTGAGTTAGAACAATATGCACGAACATGTGAGCTTATTTGTCACTCAAACTTGGTGATTCAGTCTTTACAAAATGAATTGTTTTCTTATTCTTGCAAGTGGAAAAATGAGAGATAAGAAAGTCCACAGACAGAAGTAATAAATGGACAAATTAATGCTGTTAACTGGAGTGATTAGGTCCACCGACAGTTTTTATACTTCAACCGAAACTCTGTTATATGCAGAGACAGAGATCCCAATTAATGAAATTCGAACGAAACATTGACATTTTTGAGAGAAAATTAGTATCTGTTTCAGATTGCAGAAACCTTCATAAACTGCAAGAATGGAGTCAAATGCCTTTACCAGCGAGAGCAGAGACGATTTACCATCACGATCCACAATTTCTGAAAGCCTCAAATTGAGTAAATCAATTAATCACTAAATTGAAAATCAGACGGAAAAATTCATTCTTTGGCACTTTGGTAAATCAATTATTAATCCACAAAGAGTTCTACTCAATCAAACTATCTTGACAACTAGTGGAAAAAGTTAGAAAAAAATTAAACCAAACATTTCTCCAAACAAGATCACCGACAGTACTTTTTTCAAAAAATCAAAAGGTAAGTCAAAATTGAAACCCCCAATCTAAAATGTTAACCGTGTTGCATGCAGCTAACAGAGAAGTGCATGCAATTGCGCAGAACCGTACCATTGCTGTTGAGAACATGAAGTGCAACGATCTGATCACCGACCTGAGCTACTTTCACCAGAGCCCACGTCAGCAATTCTCGGCTCTGAGCATCCAATTTCATTCCCACAACTACTGTCCGGCCACCGGAGTTATCTTCTCCGGCAACCACCATCTGGGTCATTTTCTTGAACTACCCAACAAAAGTTCCAGATTTCAAGACCCGTTTTCTCTGAAAATTCCTTTCCCCCGGCGGGACCTCTGAGAACCCGTTTGGAGTTCGGGGTCATATAAAGACTTGTTAATTGTGCAGGCCCTATAAAGTTAGTTTTGGTTTGCTTTTCAAGATTTTAGCCAGCTGCAGTCAGTAGTCAGAAGCAGAAAATTAGATGGGGGGATATTGGTGGCTTCATTGACTCAAGTTATGTGATGATGAACCGTGCTTTTTCAGTTTGGGACTGTGGGATCCACCTGGGTTTTGCAGGTTACTTGTGCCCACTGCCATCACCAACAAGCAAGTCAGTATCCTAGCAGATAGAGAGGGTTGGGTGAATAGGGTAGGGTGGGGGTGGAGTGGACAAAGTAGTAGTAGAGATCGGGGAAGGGGTAAGAGAGAGATTGGATTTGTTAAATTTGTTTTATCTCCATGAAATAAATCTCAAGATTTTCATACTACGGTTAAATTTATATGAGTGATGATCTTCCAAAATTCCAACCTTTGTGATTTTGATCTGTGTTATCTACCAGATGAAAATTGACGGATTATGAATGATTGAAATAAAAAGGAAACTTCTAAAATATTTTTATCCAAATTGGTGGTTAAAATAAAGTCAAATACTTTTGGTATAATAATATATATAATATATATATATATATACTTATGGATGTGATGATATATGAATGTATTAACAATGCAAGGAATATATACCAGTATTCTTGCTTTACAGGTGGGCTTATCTTAATTCTAAATGATGAATTAGAAAAGGAGCAACATGAGAAAACATATTGTCAAACATCCTAATTTGAATAGATATTGTCTTCCAAGTAAGATTTCAATAAGAAATGGAAATAAAATATTATTAATTAAATATTAAAGAAGCAAAAATTAGACTACTTCGTAAACAAAAAAAAAAATATATATATATATATATATTTGTCGAAATTTCAAATGACTAATAATATTGGAAAAGTTCTTAACAATTAAAAGCTTTCATTTGTTGTTATAGGTTTACCATCTCCATCAATGTGTTATTTTCTAATTAATATTAAAAGTCACCTCGAAAAATGATTTTTCCTGAATAATGGCTCTTTTTTAAAAAGTGTATGATGGGAAATAAATTAATATATGGCTCTTTTATCCCATCAAGAGCTGCCTAGATGATCCATCGAGAGGGGTGGACCTGCATGACTATCAGTAATTTTAATTACTTTATTTCATTCCATATATTTTAATTTTTAATTTTTAATTATTAGTTATATACAGGGCGTCCTTAAGAATTTGAGTGTCTCGTGTGACAATTCAAAATGATGTCCTTTCAATTAAATAAGGATTATATTCCAATCATAGTATTTCAAATTTAAAACAATCGGTGCCCCCATTTTCTTATTAAATTGTTGGCATTATAGTATTATTATTATTATTTGACTTTTAGTGATTAACGGTAAATAAACTTTAAAGGTATGCCTTCTTTAATTTTTTTAAATAATAAAATACACTTTAATTTTTAATCCAATAAGTTTCATTAAACTTTTTTCAAAATTGGTCCCTCAATAATATCTATTTTTAAGAAATGACATTCTAAAATTTTTTCCAAGAATTTTAACGTCATACCAATAAAAAAAGTGGTGCCACTTGAATGATGAGGCCATGTGAGATCGCACCACTTGCACTCCTTCATGACACCCATTGTTATATATGAATGTTTAATTTAATTGAAAAGTTAAGAAACAAATAAAAAGCCCAGTTGCATATATTCAAAAAAAAAAAAAAAAGTAAGAACCTAAAACCATTAAATGGGATTTAAAAATAATTTTTATGTAATTTTATTGAAGCAATTATTTTACTTCTGACTTGAATTCTAGACTCTAAATCAATAATATATATTTATTTCATTGTTAATATGAGCGATAGTAATGTTTGACAAATTGTAATTTTAGAAGTTGAAATAAATTCCCTCATAGGACGAACCTAGTTATGGGTTGAATCAATTATATCCTTGAATAAATAGAAAAGAAATAAAGTAATATACTATGAATTATTACACAAAAAATAATAAATAAAGAAGACGAAAAATGAAAGACATTTATAAGGTGGGCCGTGAAGTCACCGACGGGGAGCCAACTCGCCATGGGTGGCGGTGGCGGTGGCGGTGCCGTTAACATGCTAATCACGTGAATCCTTTGACAAGTAACGCAGACGTGGCAGTTTTGACCCGAATCCGCTCCACAACACGTGTGGCCCAAGTGACGGCCGTACTTTGCCACTCTATTTATTTATTTATTATTATTTTATTGTTTTGGGTATAAAATTGTCAATTACCCGTGATAATAACTGATGAGCTCCAAAATTTTCGTTTTTGAGCGTTGAAGTTCCTAAGTTTTCTCTCTGTCGTAGCTCGTCATTTTGCAGGGAGACTTTGGACCGGGAATTTTATAGCGTCAGATCGGTCTCTTGTATAGAGTTCGAGAATCAATAAAAATATTTTATGTTGGTTCTGAAATTCAATATAAGAGCTCAATCTTGCTCTGTAGAAAAACAGACTTTGGACTGATTTTTTCTAATTGTAACTGCGCTAAAGTATTTCATTGTTGTTTATCACTAGTCATCATCTCCTTAGGTTGAAGTAATATTTTCTATTTGAAAACAAGTTAATTAACACGCTAGCCAACATCGTACCTGCTCTTATCTCACTGTCATGCTATTTTAACAAGAAAAATTAGACTGTGATGATGAAGTTATATAAAAGAGACACAAGAGAGGCGAGTAAAATTCATACCATGATCAAACTCGTACTATTAAACTTGGTTTTGATCTAACTTGATCATATGCACGCGAAAGGCAACACGCCAAATGTGTGCACTTACATCCATCTCACGCATTCACATTGAAAAGAAAAGGAAGGAAATAGAAGATAAAAGTTAAGTTCAAATATGTAAGCCCTCATAGCGATGGTGAACAAGTTCTTTTTCAAAAAAAAAAAAAAAGAGAGAGAAAATGGGTAGAATTATCTAGTGGATATTTATGCAATATATATGCAAGTTCCACAAGATATGTAAATATAATTTATTTGACTATTTTTTTTAAACAGAATTAGATTGCCCACCCCTACTAAGTCTTTTTTTTAAACATTGTTTAATCAATTAATTAATAATATATCTATATAAGTCATTGAAAGTTCAAGATTTAAAAAGTCGTCTTCTTTAGTGAATTAGGCTCATGCATTAAACACATTCCTTTCAAAAGATTTCAAATCAAAGGCAATTATGGGTATCTCATAATTTATTAGAAAAAAAAATTACTTGTAATAATTTGATGTATATTAGAAAATAATAATAAAAAGAAAAATACACAATCCACTAGTGACCAAAATGTATGAACAATATAGTCCATAATGTGGGAGTGGGACCTTACCTTAATTTTTAGTGCATTGCATGTGAAAGTTATTAGTCAATCTTTGGCCTACACTGGTCTGGTTTTGTTTTGTGGCATATTACCATCTCACTGTCTCATCCGTCGATCCAAAAGTTAATACATACCCTCTTCACGTGTTATTAGGTACAGAAATATTATCACATAAAGCATTAATTATTAATTATTTATTCTTTTATTCAAAAAGCGATTATATGGGAAATTTACTCGCAAGATCATCATCGATATGGGATATTACATACCATTTTCTCTTTGATCATTGCAAAAGCCTTCAAGATACTCTGTGTTATCTTTTGTGCAGACATCATTAATACAAACATACTGTAATCGAATTCGATATTGATGATGTCTACTTATGAATGTATTTTTAAGTATAAATGACGTTCATAACGTGATTAAAAATAAACAAAGGCAAAATAAAGCTCCATAATTATTTACAAGGAAATCACCTTTAAGCCCAGTTAATCATGCTTACTAGTAATTAATTCATATATATATATATATATATATATATATATATATATATAAAGCTAACAATTTAGAAAAGCAGTTACCCTGATTAAGCTCACGTGATAATAAGTGCAAAAGAGGAATCTAGCCAGTTAAGCCACTGCATGCACTTGTTAATTAAGTAATTAATTAATCAGCTTTTCAAAGTAATTATGAGTATAAATTTAATTATTATCTTTCTTGCATGTTGATTATTGTATACTGCACAAAAGCATGTATTTGGTGCATATATATTAAAATTAAAATATAAAGGAATAAAAGTTAAGGTAAAGAATTAAGAGTAAGTATGTGTTAGACGGACAGAAAGCCAACGATACACGTGATACTGCATTACATTACTAATTAATCTCGTTATACAATGATAATTCATCTACTACACACAAAGAGTGTGTCATGTTAGGTAATATTGTAATATCACTAAAATTTCAACTAACTCCCACAAGAAGGAAACAGCTTGTAGATTCTCTAGAAGAACCAAAAATTGCTATATAGCAGTTATGCAATTTGGTAGAATCCATGGCCAAGTTAGTTAACAAGTTAATTTCTGCTGTTACATATGATTGCTTTAAGGTCTTAGGTCACTAGTTTGGAAAAATTGAAAAATGACAGTTTAGCTGAAGAAAAATCATCTTTATTTAATTTTTTAAAAATAGAGTAACCCAATTTCTGCTCTTTTAATTATTATTACAATATAAATATAACTAACATCAACTTGAAGATTTAACTGACTGAAAATGAAACCATAACCTATTGTGTTCACTGAACTTGCCTTTCTTGTGCTGTATTATTATAGTCTTGTATGTTTAGTTATTTGGTTAAACTATATGAAATATATCGAACCATATGTATCACATGTTATGTGCATATTAATGGTCTCGAAGAGAACGTACATTTTATTCTAAAACTTATTAGATAGACACCCCCGGCGGATTATTTTTATTCAAGTTCGAATCACCATCCCCATGGACCCACTCTTATGATCTCAAATTGTGTTTTAAAAAAAAAAAGGTAAAGAAAAGAAATTTATCTGGTAGAATCATTGCTAGGAAACAAGATCATAAATTACCTCTAGAATATTCTCGACTTATTTATAAATGTCCACTTGAATCTCTCATTTTTAAATTATATATAATAAATATACATAATGTTGAATGAACCACATAAGATGTAAGGGAAAAATGACACATAGCTCGATTTTCTCACTGGCGAAAATCTCGTCATGTTTTTATACAATGGGTGATGTGAAGGGTCTAATGGAGGAGCTGCTGGCGTTGTTATTAATTGGTTGCATGACCATCACAAATTTAATGTTCAATGTGAAGGGTAGGTACATCTTCCTTTCAATCACGTGAATTTTGGATATTCTTGGAAACATCTAATCGTTTCTACTAGTGTAAGGGTAGTGAGACGGGTTCAATAAACAGGACTCTTGCGATCACAAGTACAAAGCTTGATCATGTTATTTTGGGACACAGGCATATGAGATGTCAACTTAAATTGAGATTACAGTTTCAGTCCAAAGGAGTCCCTTAATCATACAAAAATGAGACTCCAGAATCAACATTAGTGCTATTTGCCTATTTCTATGGATTCTCCTAAAGAAGCCTTAATCAAAGCCCACTTCAAGATCATCCTTGGGCTTAGCCCATGTTCAACTTACCATCGGTGATGTTGTAAAGGAACATCTGATTTTGTGGTAAATCTTTTGATTTTTAAAATTTTTACATTGTGCACAACATTTTGTGTGTGTAGATTCTGAACTTCAACAAACAAAGTGACAAAAAAACATATCATAAGATTTGCAGATAATTGGAAGGGTTCAGAAGACAGCAACAATTCTTGAAATACAGAACATGGCAAATTCAAACATCCGACAGAAAGCCAGAAACTGATAACATAAAGAGATCGGAAGAGCACACGTCTGAATTCAAAGTGATCAGCCAAACATGATCTTCATCAACTGCATTAAGCCATTGACCTTTCTCTAACAAACTTGATTGTTAAGGAATGCTTAAACAAACTCCTTTATAAATTACTACCATCATCTCATAGTCCTCACCGATATAATTTGTACTAGATGCAATTTCAACATGACTTGACAATCAAAGGTTGTTTTTTCACCAATGTATTCTCACAATCTGAGCAGATCATCAGTCATTTTACTTTCCTCTTTACGGTCATTTTGGTTCCTTGGGTTTTATATTATATGACAAAACCATGAAATCTAGGCTCAACATGGCAGTCTGGTGGGTAGGGTGCAGACAGATCCGGGGAAGGATGCGTGTATAAGTCTATTGCAACAGACTTTTCAAGGATCATCATCTCTTGGGATCCCTACTCTCAAATTATAACCCAGAGTATGACCTGATTAGAACCAATTAGAAACACTAAAGTCCCTTAACTTGCTAAGATGCCTCTCCATATCTTGTCTCGTTTTGTCCCACTCCTCCTTTTCAATCACGGTGGTTGGGTCATCTCTTTCACCCTACAGAAACAGAAAAAAAAATGAATTGCTGAATGCGCTTGAAAGATTCTAAGACATAATGAGGGAGTATCTTGAGCAATCACCGAGGGAATTATTTTGAAGGAGTTGCCATTATCTCGGATGACCAGCAAATCATTCTTCCTATCCCTGTTCCTTCCTCCTGGAACTGTCACCTATTTGAAGAAAATTATGCAATAGAGTAAATAAGCTGCAAGAAACCCCACAGGGTAAATAAAGCAGCTGAAACAGTTTAGATTTATAACCTAGAGGACTTCAACTAGAATTCAACCAAGCTTGTAATCCGTACAAGAAACACCATGCTTATTACTACATTTAAAACTCAAATACAAAACAAAATCAAATATATGTAACAATTGAATTCTGAATTTAAATGCAGAATGGAAAAATGAACAGGTCGAACAGTAACAAAATTTTCAAAAGAGGAAGGAACTAACGGTCCTGTCCTACAGATCTTCGATCCAGTTATATTGTTATACACTTCTATGCCCCCTATCTTTGCAAAATGAGAATGAAAATCTGAATTACTAGGATCATGAGATGTACTTGTTGATGAGCAATTTCTTAAATCCTTATCAATCTACAACCAAGCCCCCTTTGCAGACAAAATGTGAAGGCAAACTCGAGTTGTGCAGTTGATATTCGAACTCCAAGAATAACTTCAACATTGCCAACTTAAAAAAAAAAAAAAAAAGAAGAAAAAGGGGGAAGAAAATCAAAGCTCAAATGGAAAGAAAATGAGATATTTAATAGGAGAAGCAGCAAACATGCTTTGTACTTCTAATACATTTGATCAATGAGGTATTATATATATGGTCAGGGAACAGCACAGCTCATACTTCTGCAAGTTCACTTAAGCATTAAATGCATACACATTTCATTGACTTCTATGGTTCCGGAAAGTAATAATTATTGAGTTAGTTCACTTAAAATTTGCTTACCACAACTTTCGCTCCGGAGATAGACTTCGTTTTTGAATCAATTACATAGATCTCCTCAAAATCCAGTATAAATTCTGGATCACCTAACCGACGATTCCTGAAGAGCTTTGTAAGGAAAACCTGCGCCAATAAATTGAGCAGTGTTCATTTGGCAATTTGGGTAAAATCTCAATCTGCAACTATTGCTACAGTAGATTCCCTTTACACAACATGGTCGTATATTGTGTTATGAGGTCTAAAAAACTTCACATAGATTCCCAAAATAAGTTTGACAAAAAGTAATGACAGAACCGTATCAGGTGTTAGACCTTTAGCACTTCTCGCTCAGATTTGTACATTGGATCTCTAGGTGCATCGATGGGTGGCTCTGTCACATTGTAGCATCCGTAATCACTTTGTGCACATCGGATATACTGCAATACTAGTAGGGTTAAAAACCATGAAATGAAATATACAAACACAAAAGTTAGATATACACATGCATACCTTTTGAGGCATTGGTGCAAGAACTTTCGGAATTGCATATACATCAGTATCAGGGGGGGTAATGTACATCTACAGAAAACAAAATGAAACTTTGATTACATCAGCATAAAAAGTGCAACAGGAGAACATCACTCACTTGGTTACTCCAAACTCCAAAGACACGTACATATTTTTCTAATTTCAATGGAAAAATTATATCATATATGGTTCATATTAGTCACAATGTTACTTGTTTGAAGAGAAAACTTGGATCAAGAAACCACTTCTGCCTCTAGTCTAAAGTTCCTTTATTCATCTTTTCAATAAATTGACAAGTCAAGAGAAATGGAACCAATAAACATTCAACCAGAAGGTTAAAAACTTAGAATTGCTTTAATTTTTCTATTGCACAAAAATAGTACAGCGTCTAACCACATCATAAACACACCAGAACATTGCATAAACATGCGCATTTTACCCTTTGTAAGCACCAACTACCACTATAAGGCTGCAACATATAACTGCAAAAATGTTTCTTTAACCAGCAGGACAACTCAAAATATGCCGATAACAATGTCCTAAATCCTAATACAATTGACAACAGTTCCATCAGTTAAGACCACATACATGAAATTTTAAACTTCATCTACTATCATTCAGTGGAGCTGATAATTAAAGATCAAGAGAATGTTTGGCTGCGCTTAAGCGGGTTACTTAGAAGCAAATAAAAGTAAACTTTCAAACGAATAATGCTTCTATTGATCGAGAGAAGAAGAGAAGAGAAACAAATAAGTTACAGTAAGCACTAAAGATTAACTGAACGCAACAAAAAAGCAACTTTATTCAAATTTGATAATGGAGAACGAGATTAGAAAGGAAAAAGGTGAAAATGTTACCTCGCGGAAATCATACACATCATTATCTGGGTCAGGCGGTTTCCTAATGAAAAAATCGCAATCAAGAAGACATATCTTGTGAAACTCCTCCTCATTAATCCTATAATCGACAATTTTCTCGGAGTCCCATCCCTGAGTGGAAACGAAACTCTTACTCTGCACCATCGCAATATCATCGTCCCCGCCATCTTCTGCTGCGGCGGACATGGCAGCAAGGGCGGTTGCAGTATCATAATGCTCTTCCGATCTCTTTTTTATTATCGACTTCTTCTACCTCGTCCTCATCCATGTCATAGTCATCCGGGTTGCCCCCGTCGGCGTCTCCGTCGTCAGCCTAGACCCGAAAGTCTGGTCGCGAACTTGCGGTACGTGTGAAGTCAATGGCACAGACAATGTTGGGCTTGGAGTTTGAAAATTTGATTGGTTGGGGCGACAGTGTTGTTATTGAGCTGACGAATTTCGTTGATGGTTGCAGAGGTGGTGGGAAGATGAAGAGAGTGGCGGCATTCATGGTGGTTCGGTACAGAGTGGTAGTTTTGCGGGGTTTTGAGTACAAGTAGAGGGAAAAGGGAAAAGCTTGGGTCGGGTTTTAGGTTTGGATAAGGTGGAAATGTTACTGAGTGGTAATAGTGAGTACTGATCGATGATCAAAGTGGTGTTGTTAACGTTGACTCATTTATTTATTTTTTTTAATGATTGACGCTAGATTTCCCAACTTCGCGAGTGTGTGTTTAATTAGCAAAGAATTTCCATCAAAAATGGGTTTTTTACTTAAATTCTTATTTTTATAGTGTTTAACTAACATTTTTCACCTTTTAGTCACATGACCATATTTTCCTTGAAAATTCCTTGAAATAAAGAAAATATTTTCCTATGGGTTGTAAGTTTTTGTTTTTTAAGTAATTTACGTTTTTTCTCAGGAGTTTCACATTTAATCAAACGCTTTGTAATTTATTTTCTTAAGAATTTGATTTACTGTAATTCAATTGACAAAAAAATATTTTCTTTTCAAGTAAATTTCATGCTTATAATCAAACACGCTATTATATTATTTAATTTAATACTACATTAATTGCCACTTAAACTAGTACTACGTATAGAAATTGTAATTTTTATTTCTCATAGAAAATCTTCACCTCCAATTCATTTTTTTGAATGATTTCAAGGAACCTTTTCAGTGAGGAAAATTTGGCTCAAAAGTAACATTTTTCATAAAAAAAAACAATTTTCAGTTAGGCGGAATTTTTTTTTTTAAAGGAAAATAGTAAATTGTAGTTCACGTAAAATATAGTTTCAAACCTAAAGTTAAGGAGTGGGCAGCCCTTTTTTTCACCTTGAACATAGTCACATACCACACCCCATGTTATCAATCAATAATGATCTAATATCATTCAAAATAGAAAAGAAAGGATGAAATGCATCAAAGGCTTGCAAAGTGGAAACGAGAATACGAGATTTAAACATCAGTTTCAATCTTGAAGAATTTGTTGAAGTGTGCACTTGCAAACTTTAAACCTTCAAGAAGTCCAATCTTCTCGGCTAATTCTGGTTTGGTTCCCCTCACATCGCTGTGCCAAACATCCCCAAAGCAGTCCATTTTCATCTCTGACTGCTGTACCAATCGCAAAAAAGTCATCTCCATCCCTTACAGAGGCATCAACATTTAGTTTCAAGTCTCCATTGGCTGGTTGCTTCCGTTCCCAAGTTGTGGGCGTGCTCCCCCCTGTTTTCGTTTTCTCTTTGTTCTGCCCCCAGTACTGGGTAATCTCTTTAATGGCAGCACACACAATAATCAGGTTCTCATTGTCGTTGAAAACCACATGTATTCCTCTTATTTCTCTCGAACCAAAGATGCCAGGCTATAGCAATAATACAAACTAACTCCTCATCCGCCATGGTCGTAATGCCATGAATAATGTCCTTCATTGAGCCCCAACCTCTGATTCTTTTAATGATTGGCCATCATCCCTGTCTTTTGCAAACATTTCTCGCCCCAAAAAAAAAAAAAAATTCAAGAAGGACATGAGCTGTGCTTTCATTAAGGTTGCAAACTGAGCACCCGTCGTCTTTCATGATTCCTTGCCGAAGCAGGTTTAGTGGGGATTGCGCTTTGACGCAGACTCGGCGGTGGAATTACCTGATTTTAACTTCTGGGGGGAAATATCAAGCTTCCACAATTTCTTCCATCGCAAACTTCCCACTCCACCACTACTACTCGCTTCCATTTGTGAATGTTGCGAAATGCATCTGTAGTCGCTCTTTACTGAATAAACACCATTTTTCTCGCCGTGCTAAAAAAGCATGAAAGTGTATACATTAACGTAAAAATCATGCCTTGAGCACAAACAAGCTATGGAACGATTATTATAGTAATGAATGAATAAAAAGACATAAAACGCGAAATAAATGATGTTTAAGCATGCCTCACCATATATGCTCTTAGAAACCAAATTTTGTATATTGAAATGGCAAATTTGTTCTCAAAAAATTATTCTAGCGTGTATGTTCACATTTTCATAATAGACACATGGAATTAAAATTCAAAATTATGTTAGGGAAAATCGAAAAGAATTGAGTAAAAGAACCCTAAATTGAGGCTCAGATCCGTGAAAAATGATCAGGCAAAGAGAATGCGACGTCGCCATGGCTGCGAACGACTGGTTGCATCTGATCAAGAAACTCTTATCACAGAGCCATCCAGGGTTGCCACGCCAAGTTACGGGTCGGATTATGTCAATGCCCGACCCATTAGCTCAGGAACAACAGGGAAAAATCATCACGGCCCCTTTATAAATCGACAATTGAACTTCCTCAGATGGAAATTAGCAGAAAAGAGAAGAACAAGTGAAGGATTAACAGAAATCCCAAATGAGGATTTGACTTTTAAGCTTAGCCAAACTCAGTATCACTTGAGCGTCTACAAATGCAACAATGGTTTTATTGCGTGCTTCTGCTGTCTGCGCCTGAATATTTCATTTCTTTTTTTTTTCTTTTCTTTGGGTTCTTGAGGTTTCAAGATGTAAAGGGCTGTTTGTATTGGAAACGATCGAAAAATCATTGGGCAAGCAGAGAGGGTAAACCACCCTTGAAGAAATCCCAATTTCTCTCTGTGCTCTCATCTCTTCGATTCTCAGCTAATGGTGATTTGTTATACAGGCCGAAGCCCTAATTTATAAACCCTACATTTCCTCTCCTGCCCGTGCTGAGTTGTTTATTTGAATTATCATACAAGGGCACTCTGGTAATTGGGATTAGAACAAGAAGATTGTGTTCGATTTTTTGGGTTAAAGTTCAGCAATTCCCTTCAAAATTTTGTAAACATATATCCTTTCAATAAATAAAATGCATATGCAAATGCAATAATAATAATAATAATAATAATAATAATAATAATAATAATAATAATAAGGTGGATAAAGTGTAAAATGTAGTGACGTGTAGAATGTAGCAATGGTCTAAGCTAACTTTTCAAAAGACTGATTACTGGCTGAGAGTGGGACTGGTGGGGTCGGCGGGGGGTAAGAAGGGAAATTGAGTGCAAGTACTGCCAAGGAAATTAGGGCAGTTTAAATGAGGTTATCTGCCCCGTCAATACAGCTCCATTAGCTCAGAATCAGAGAATTAGGGCACGGAGAGATTGGGATTTCTTGAAGGGTGGTTGGCCCTCTCTGCTTGTCCAATGATTTCTTCATTTTTGCGAATCAACAGCCCTTCAATTTCAAGAGAAAACAGAGAACAACAAGCAAAACCTTCTCTTTCACCCATACAAAACAACAACATTCTGCATTTTAGGTTTCGTTTGGCATTTGCGAGCGCTCGGATATATAGCATCTTTTGGCTATTGCTTGAATTATATCACTTGGGTTAGTTTTCGATTGGGAAAATTGAAAAAGACAAAGGGGCTATGATGATGTTTCTTCTTTTGTTCTGAGCTAATGGACTGGGCACTGAGTTAATTCGGTTCGTATCTTGGCGTGGCAACTATGGATGGCACTGTGATTGGGATTTCTCAATCACATTCACGTGCAACCATTGATTTGCAGCTATGGCGCTATCGATTTCTCTTTGCCTGATCATTTACAGATCTGAGCCTCGTTTCTTTTTTTAATTTTTTCGCTCCCAAAATATATAATTTTTTCCTGACGAATTTACTTTTTTTTTTTGTGTAAGAAATTATTTACTAAATTTTACTTTTAAAAAGTTACTATATTTCGAAATAGATATAAAACAATAATGAAGCGAAATTATGTTTTGTTTATATAGCAGTTTCATAAACAACACTAGTAGAAGAAAGGAAAATAATTTTATCTATTATCAATAATGTGTACAAAATTTACATATAAAGCATGTAAAAATAACAATTTTCCTAATACTTATTTGGAATCTATGTAAAATTTGTGAATTTATTTGGATTAGATAGTTAACCAATTTTTACTGCAAATAAAAATAGTTTGCTAAAGAATATTTAATAAATAAATAAATAAATAAAAGAAGGCCTTTTCTTTTTTTTTTTTAAAAAACAAAAACATCCATTTTATTTCATGAAAGATTGCAAAAAAAAAAAAAAAAAAAGTTATTTCATGAAAAGAAGCAAAGTACAGCTGAGAAAAGGGAGTCCTTCTATCGAACCATTTCATTGGGTGCCTGATTTCATGAGGAACCTAGGCACCCGGTTCCTTAACATTTTTGGAGAAAAGGGGCATATCTACCCTTTTCCAACCAACAAAACAAAAATGGCAAATATACCAGCAACGTATGCACCAGCCACAGAAGCAGAAGAAAAAAGACGATAACAAATTACAACCAACAGCAAACACCACCTATGCCTGCAAAGAATCCCTTTCAAGAGACCCACAGCAGAAACCCTTCAAAACCAGAGGAACACGCACAACAGAGAAGAAGAGATCACTCCAAGTGTCGATCAAAAAGTTTGCCAGTTTTCTTAATTGAAGCAGGGAACCAGATTGCTCAAATAAAAGAAGTTTGCTAAGGGAAAAAGGTTAATGTATGCAGGGCAAAAGACATAAATGGTAATAGTCAGAGAGAAAAATAAGAAATGAAAAGGGAGAGAAAAAGGAGCTTGATAATAGTAGGATAAATTAGATTTTTTTATTTGTTTAAGTGAAAAATAGATTGATTTGGTAAGTGATTTTCTTAAATTTGCCCAAACCAATCCTGTGTTTGGTAAAGGACGTCTTTGTCGATTCCTAAGTCCGACGGTCCGGCGTTTTAGAGATCATTTTCTTCATAAAGATGTTCTCTAAATTTTCCTATCCCTTCACCTTTTTGGGGCAAATGAAATAACCAAAAGAATTTTTACTAAAACTTTGTGAAAAATAAAAATGAGAAGAAAAATCCAATTAAGGCTCAGATCCGTGAATAATAGTCGGCAGTCAAAGAGTCACAACCTCGCCATGGCTGCAAACCACTGGTTGCTTGAGATCAAGGAACCTAACCCCAGCCATCCCAAGGTTGCCACGCCAAGATACGGGTCCGATCATCTTGATACCCGATCCATTAGCTCAGAGGAAGACGAGGAAATATCATCATAGCCCCTTCATTTCGGTTTTGAAATAGAAATGAGAAACTGAAACTGGCCGGATGCGAATCAAACACCCATTAAGTTAACCAGAAAAATTATAAAGAGAATCAAACAAGATCCAATTCTGAGCGCATATGCATAACGCGAGGGATTGATGGTAGTGGTGGTGGTGTAACTGAGAGAGAGAGAGAGAGAGAGAGGGGAAGCTTATTACTATATTATTATTATTCTGCTTTCTGCAATTCAAGGGCTGTTTGATTGGAAAAATGGAGAAATCACTGGGTGAACAGAGAGAGGCAACCACCCTTGAGAAATCCCAGCCTCCCTGTGCCCTCATTCTTTGATTCTGAACTAATGGTGCTCCGTTGAGCAGCTGCAAGCCCTAATTTATTCTGCTCAGTATTTCCCGTCTTGCCCATCTTCAAAAATTTCTGTGGTAAGGCTATAAGGGTACTGTGGTAAATGGACAAAGAAGATGTCTCCCGCAAAGAAAATGTTGACTTCAAAAATTTTTGATGCAAAATTTATGGTTTCTTTTTTTTTTTTTTTTTTTGTGAAGACGAAAAATCAGCTTCCATACATGGTCCAACACATCAATTTGCACCTCATTTTCTAACCATACAAGAGCATCATTCACAATCCGATGGTTCATGGTAATAACTAAGTTGTGTGCTTCTTCATTAGCTTCTCGACGGACAAATTAGTCCACATAATCCCTTTGAGTATTTAGATGTGATTTACAATCTTCAATGATTAAGCCAAACTCAAAATTGTTTTCTTTTGTGGAGTTAATAGCAACAACAATCAACTCGGCATCTAATTCAAAATCGATCTTACGCATCCCTTTAGACTACACCTAGAGAAATAGCCTCCCGTAGCCAGCCGTGAAACCACCTTCAAAGAACCTATACTGACATTGGACAGATGGCCATGAGTGTCTCTAAGGATAGCACACGACACAGATACCAACACCTTGTGAAACTGCCACACCCACATTAAATTTGATAAAGGCTTGAGAAGGTTTCTTCCTTCTTGTGTAGTTGTTATCAGAAGGCGTATATGTACCCTCCCTTTTACGAGCTTCAAGCCATTCACGAAGAGACTTGATGCCAAAATTGGCCACATGTATAGGGGCAAGATACTGATCATTCTAAAACTTGAGTTTCTCTGATGCCAGATGCTCCATGCACATCTCTCTTTGAAGCTAGCTAGATCTGGTAGGGTGGAGCTTAACATCACATTTCGAGCTACAAGATGACTGAGACCAAATTATTAAATTAAATTAAATTAAATTATAGACGTCATTTTATAAAATAAATGAATTATTGATAATTAAAAAAGATTGCAACTTTTGGGGAAAAAAGAGAAAACGTATATTTTAAATTTTTGATGTGATTTTAGGGACCATAATATTTATAACATACACTCGATTTGTTGACTCCTATGTAATATTTTTATTGAAGTTTTCAATTTGATATCTATATTGTATAAATTTCTTACTTCAAGATAATATATCATGAGTTGTGATTATTAAAAGAAGAAAAATAAGCTAAAACTTTTTTTTCATATAGGTTTCTTCATAAAGTTTATTAAAAAAAAGAAAAAGGAAAAGCGGAAGAATATAATAAGTCGGTCTAACGACGACGTAGTGACGACTTAATTTTATAAGGACTAGTTTGAGTCCATGCGTTGTATGAAATTGTCAATATTTAACTTTTCAATTTTTTTAACCTCATATTTAGTGTGGCAATTGAGTTGATATTATCATCATTAGTAATAACCTCAATAAATATTAACCTAGATATACTTAAGGGGAAAAAAGTAAAGGAAAAAGAATGTGTTATGTACAAAATTTATTAGTTTGGCTTATTCTCTTACATTCATGTTTGCTCCCAATAGTCAGATTGGGTAATTACTTTTTTGGGATTGGAATCATATTTTTATTATTTGCAAAATTAAATGAATATGTTGAGAAATGTTAACTAAAGTTTGTAATTCGTACTTTTTATATTTATTTAAAACTATAGCGTTTGAATCATAATAAATGAATAAGTGGTACATTGGTTAAAATATTCATGTCTCCCTCCCCTATTTTCCCTCTCCCAGTTTCCCCCTTGTATAAAAAAAAAAAAAAAAAGAATCATAATAATAAATTATTTTAAATTGAGGTGTTTAATATTTAATTTAATTTAACTAAAAACAAACTTGAGGACTGAATTGATTAGATTTAAAGATTGTTGAATATTTTTTAGGACTTAATTCAACAAATTTAAAACGATTGGCTATTGAGTAAAAGTAGAAAAAGAAAACTAAAAATTCTCGTTTAATATTTGAATCATTTTTTTTGTAATATTTAATTTAACTAAAAACAGATTTTAGGACTGAATTGATTAGATTTAAATATGTTGAATATTATTTAGGACTTAATTCAACAAATTTAAAACGATTGGGCTATTGAGTAAAAGTAGAAAAAGAAAACTAAAAGTACTCCTGTAATATTTGAATCATTTTTTATGAACAGTATGTTTGTTGTTGGTTTTTACTTATTAGCTCATATTAAAGCTAGGTTAAAAACTTCAATTTGAGACCAATGCTCATACCTTTCGATGTCAAAATCAAGCTTTTTTTTAAAAAAAAGAAAAGAGAAATAAGTTGGAAAATAGTTAATAAAACTTAAACAAACAGAACGTTTGAACACTTATAATGTGGGGAAAACTCCGCAAACTCAAATAGTGAATGAGGGAGGGGGAACGTATTTTGAAGGGGGAAAAGGGTAAAAGATAGACTAAATAATGACAAAATAATTTGTAAAAAATTTTGAAAAATAAACAAAATTCTTTAATATATTTTCTCTCCACATTTTTCTCTACATAATATTTGAAAATAGGTTTTTTCTAATAATTTTTTCTCTTTATTTTTTTCTTCAATATTAAACTTGCTCTTACGGGGCAGTTGGAGAGAGAACAAAATGGCAACGCAAGCAGCATTTTGGGCTACGAAAATCAGATCACAATTTAGCCAATTCAACATTGCCGCTTTTATAAAAGGGAAAAAAAAAAATTTCAATCACAAGTCACCGAATATTGAATTTCCAGAATCTCCCATTTCTCCGCCCTATTCATACTCCATCGATCAATCATCTTAAACCCTAGATTGTAATAATATACTTATTCTAATCTATATATATATATATATATATTTTTTTCCCTTTAATGTCTTCTCCCCTTTTTTGGGCGAAAATAGGAAGCCTCAGATCCTTGGATATGAAGATATCCGTTACTCATTATATTACATATAATCTTAAACAAATAAAATCTTGATCTCCAATAAAAAATTTCAAAGTATAAACGGGTTTCGTGATCTATCGGAAACCCAATTGCCCCCTAATTCTTTCATCGAATTTGAGGCACCCATTACTGATGGTGCCGTTGGAGTTTGGGCCTCTTATTTCGAAGCAAGTGGTAATCTTCACTTCCTTTGGCTGCATTGTGCAGTTGTTCTCCGAGAAGGGAATTTTTTCATACTGTTCCAAGTACAGAGTTATTATTGAAGCATTGAATGTTGCATAATTACAGTATGGATTTGATCTACTAGTTTTTATATGTAGTTTTTGTTTGTTTTGTTGGATTCAAGTGTTGATCGCGTCTGAAAGAACAGAATGAAATCGAAAATAAAATGGGCAGCTCTCGGAGGACTGGTGCTGTCATTTGTGTCCTTGTTGGTGCATTTGTTTCTTGCCAAGTCAAGTGCCACTTTAGTACAGTACAAAACAATCACAGCATTTACTGAGGATCTTAATTATCCAAACACACCGGGCACAAAGGTAGAACGTTTTCTTACATGGTATTGCATTGAGTTACAGTTATCATGCATAAATTCAGATGTATAAGATTACTCCTTTTGTGATAGTGGTCATAGCTTATTAATGTGGATAATTTTTCGGCGTGTGTCTGTGTATTGTGGAAGGGTGCTGGATATAGGAAGTTGTGGGGCAAGGTGAAGGCTTTGGAGCCCTTGCAGCCGAATGCAAACCCAAGAGGAACTTACCCTGGTAAGTATTTCATCCCGACTTAATTCTGCTGATTAATAGCTTTTCCTGAACTAGTTTGCTTTTTATCTTCAAACTTTTGTTCACAAGTAATATGTTGCCAACCATCTAATCTAAATGCTAAAGCCGATAGAAGGGGCAGCTGGTTTTCTTAAAATTTTGCCACCAATACTTGTATGGTATTAAATATGTAATTGCACATAAATCGTCAATGATGGTGTGGCTCTAGCATTTTGCATGAAAGGGGTGGCTTTGGTGATTTTGTGCCTAGTTCTTGCATCAGCTTACAATGTGCCATTGGGCAAATTCAAATAAAATGATATTTTGCTGCTGGTATTCACCTCAGTTCAGGCTAGCAATGAAGTTTCATTGATCCCTTCGCACTATGAACTTTCCTGTGAACTTCCTACTGTTTATTCACAATATTTAGTTGGCTGACCTCCTTGTTACAGCTCCAGTTGACTTGAACAATGGTTTCATTTATGCTAAGGTTTATGGTGGCTTTGACAAGATTCGGACCTCGGTACACTCAGTTTCTAGTCTAAAGCAGCTTTGTGTTTTCTTCAATTCAAGGTTTCTAACTAATTGCCAAATTTCTAGATCTGCGATTTGGTTGCAGTGTCAAGAGATCGGAAGAGCACACGTCTTATACCAGAGATTCAAGAAAGCACTCGATCAAAAGGCATCAGGTTTTGTTAAGAGTTTTCAAGAAAAAAACTGAGGACAATTTAAAGCGTGTCACTCACTTCTGAATACTAAGTCTAAACTGCATTTAATTCATTGCAGTTCAAAGTTCAAGAGTTTCTCATATCTCTACAATGAAGAGCAATTCATAGCAGCTTTAAAAAATGATGTGATTGTAGTACATGACCTACCATCCAACTTTAAGGAGGCTAGGAAGCGCAAACAGTTTCCAACTTTCAAACTGAAAAATTCTGCTTCTCTCAGTTTTTACTTTCAGAAAGTTTTACCAAAGCTAAAGGAAGCAAAGGTTGTTGGATTACTACTTACTGGTGGAGGATGCCTTCAGGTACATACTGCATATTAGTTATTTCGCTGTTCTCCACATTTTTGGAAACTGACAGCCACCAGTTGAACTATAACCATTTGGAGTTTAAGGATGCTGTGAAGTTGCCAATTATTTTTGAAATAACGCGTTCTTTTTTGAATAGAGCCATGTTGTAGTGCAAAACACAAATTTGGACTGCCTTTTAGCATAGATGCTCACTTCCAGAATATTAAAGAAAGCTGTTGTTTTTAAATCACTCTTGTCTTGTGAAATGAGTTCGACTAAGCTGTATTTTATGATGAAATAAGCTCCTTTCCTGGATTCACTGATTCAAGGGTTTTAGATGGGAGAAGAGTTTGAATGGGTGAGTGTATTAATGCATATTGGCAATGAATGTGCATCACTAATTAGCAATCGAAATAATGCAATGTGGAAAACATAAATAGAGAATAAAATATGGAAAATGATAAAAAGTGATAGCAGGAGTTGGTGTTCAACGCCAAAGTATGCAATGGATCTGTTTGATTATTACGGTGAACACAAATTAATGCCGGTGACGAATTTGTGTATTTGGTACTCTTATCCTGGTAATATGAATTTCAGAGTTTCTACTGGTGGCAGCATGTATCCTTAAGATGTTTTGGATTTTAAAGTCTGACTAGGAAAGCAGACCGGCAGTTTGTGTAATATTCATGTTTTCTGGGACCATTATCAAAGGAGTTATATTATCCAATAACCTAAATCTATAGACAGCTGGCTTCCCATTCAGTTTTTCTTGGCAAAGAGATTCAGTTTCTCTAGTAAAGTGGGTCCTGAAAGAAGGATTCTATCCTAAAAGACTGTCAACTAGTGCTCATTTACTCTTAAGAGTGGGGATCCAAGTTCTCATTTATATTTCATATACAGGACACGCCTGGGAGGGTCCAATTTTCTCTAACTGAAATGAATAAGCTAAACATTCTGTCTTCTGGACAGAGCCTGAGTTCTTTAGCTTTGATTTATTTCTGTTTGTTATTCCTTCGTTATTTTTTTATCAGTCCGCTTCCTTGCACCTTTAATTCAAGACACTCTAAGTGGGCAGTCTCTGTGCTGTTCTTTGATGCACACTTTAAAATCTTACATTATTTTCACACTATGATAGCAGCTGTTCATACTGTTCTTTTTCTTCTCAGTCTATCCTTCCCCCGAGCTTGGCTGAATATCAGAGGCTCAGATGTCGAGTTGCATTTCACGCACTTCATTTCCGCCCAGAAATTCCGATCTCACTTGGGCAGCAGATGGTGGAAAGGTTAGAAAATGTGATTGCTGTTTGTATGTTTGTTTACTTGGTTGTAGTAGCAATTATGTATGATGACTAACAGAGGGAGTCGATAAACTTAGAAGCATTATTATATTTATTATAGATCTGTTTTAATTAGTTTCCTCCTGGGAGAATTTATTTGCTAAAACTTTTAGCATATACAAGTTATAGCCATTGGAATAATGTGTTCGATGCATCCTAGAAACCTATTTGAAAACTCTCTTTCCAATCATTCGAGATAATCTGTCTTTTCTCATCTGAAACCAAGACGAGAAATGACTTAAGAGTAAATACTGCCTCCATCCCAATTATATAGGCTTGTTTACTTTTTCACAAAGCTTAAGAAAACTTATTGTGGAAGTAAATTTTACAAATGGTTTTCCTAATGTACCCTTATTTAACGAGCATTGATTAAAATAATATTTATGGCTAGGTAAATTAACTAAGATTATTTTGGTAAAAGAATGAATAAACTTGTAAGTATAGAAACATTAAATTTTCTATAGAAACATGCCTATATATTTGGGACAAATAAAAAAGGAAACCAGCCTATATAATTGGGATGGAGGGAGTAATAAGAAAAACATTGTTTAGAATTACTGCTAAAGTTGGAAATTATGTTATCACATTTTGAGGTATAGCTTCATGAGGATTCCGCACTTGTAAAGTCGGGAACTCTCTGTCCCGAATGTACTTGTTTGTATTTCATTTGCATTTTTCTTTTCCTTTTAGGGCGAACTTCTTGAGAATACTTGAATGCGATAACGAACTATGATGTTAGCAGATATTCTCTGTTTGGGTGGAGACCACAATATAAACACAAAGATACTGTTCACTGTATTCATTTACTCATTTTTGGTATAGCATTCTAACATGTATATTCTTAACAAGTTTCTCCCCAACCCACAGGTTGCGGGGTTCTGGTCAGCCATATCTTGCTTATCATCCAGGATTGGAGAGAGATGCTCTAGCATATCATGGTTGTGCCGAACTTTTTCAGGTCAGGGCATGCCAGTCCCTTGTTATCGTCAGCAGATCGGAAGAGCGTCGTGATATCCTAATGTGAATTACTATATTGAGGCAAGTCCAGGCCATTGGCTCAGAAATATTTGTTTTACACAATTAACTGAGTAAGTAGTTAGTATTTATTAGAGTCGCTTCTTGTTTGAGTTCATCTTCTTTTTCATGATTTAACAAACTGAAAGTGTTTTCTTAGTCAAACAAGTTGAATTGAGCTTAGCATTGTTCCATGTCACATTCAGCTTTAAGGTTTCAGATTTGCATTCTGATTCTAGTATGTTCTTTACTTTTCCATTTTTCTCTTTTCTTGAGAGAGCTTGTGCATGGAATCAAAACTGTATGGCCTTAGAGCTATCTATCCTCCAGCCATTTTTGGTTCATGAAGCTGGAGACGTTCCAGTTTTATATTTGGATGTATATATTTTTAACTCGTATGATATGTCATATTTGTGATCTTTTTGCTGCACATTTTCTTATCTCGAAAACGTGGTAGATTATATATATATATATATATATTCTTTTTAACTGGATTGATTAATCTTCTACACAGTTCGGCATAGATACTGGCAAACTTCCATGTCATCTTTATTTCCTTAGGCCGTTACATTCAATTTCAAATGAGAAAAGTACGATGTTTGTAGGATAAGCTACAAAAGTTGGAACGAGAAATTATTGCTAAGAATACATTACAAGTTGTTGTGTTTTCTGAGGAAAACAGCCAAAATATGGGTTCCTGCCAGGTCTTCTTTTTCATTGTTTTAGCTGGTACCTCTTCACTTTCTTCTCAGCAATGTTTGAAAGAATGATAATAATTTGGCTGGGTAAAAGCAAGCTTAATGGTGATTTAGGTTATTCTGTTTCTTATCTTATGTCAATATGAGTATCTGAATTCAGCTTCTCTTTGTGTAGGATGTGCATACTGAACTTATACAATATCGGCGATCACAAATGATCAAACAAGGAATTATAAGTGAAAGGTTACATGTAGAGTCACATGCTCAAAAAGCAAATGGATCATGCCCACTTATGCCGGAAGAGGTACGAATGACTCAACTACTTTGATTTTTTTATCCAAAGTTTGTCTTCCAGTAGTGGTCAAGTAATGACAATTTCCCATTTGTTTGATGTGAATATAGAACAAATGGATCCTATATCAGGACGGAAAATAATATTCACGTCCTCACAGAAAATAGAAATTATTGTATCGCAACAAAATGACTTATATTTTATAACAACAAAATTGTAGGTTGGGCTTTTCCTTCGAGCTATGGGTTACCCTCCTAGAACACGAATATACTTGGCAGGTTCTGAAACCTTTGGTGGTCAGAGGGTTCTGATTCCTTTACGAGCAATGTACACCAACTTAGTGGACCGTACTTCTTTGTGCAGTAAACAAGAGTTGGCCAATTTGATTGGTCCAGAAACTCCACTTCCTCTTGATTCCTTTGAACTTCTGCCACAAAAAAGTGCTAAACAGCTAAAAGAAGAATGGAACAAGGCTGGCCCTCGTCCCAGGCCTCTTCCACCTCCTCCTGGCCGGCCTATATACCGTCATGAGAAAGAAGGCTGGTATGGTTGGATTGGTGAAAAGGATATGGAGCCAGACCCCTCGCCAAATGACTTGAGGCATCAAGCTCACCGTTTGCTGTGGGATGCCCTTGATTATATAGTATCCGTAGAAGCTGATGCGTTCTTTCCTGGTTTTAATGATGATGGTAGTGGATGGTCAGACTTTTCCGGCCTGGTTATGGGGCACAGGCTTTATGAGATGGCATCGAGCAGAACTTATCGACCTAACAGGTAAATTCTCCTATTACTGACTTAGCAATTTGGACATGTTTGATCATTGAGAGGCCTGATTTCCTGGAATTTGGTACACGGGATTATAGGTGTCCTATCTCTTATCTGTCTTTTAACATCATTTCCAAAGATCGTTGCAGGCATTCTTGTTTTCTTAATTCCATGTTCATATAAATTGTGGATCAGTTCAGTTCGTTACGTTGATCATTTTTTTTTTTTTTGACCTTAGTAAAGTGACTTCTTTGGTTTTGAAATGGTTTACCTTTTTCTCCGAGTTGGCTTCTAATCTAAATGCTATGAAGTGAAAAATATATGAATTTACCCTCTGATAGCATTCTATTTCTAATTTGAAATGGAAAGAGATTTGTGAAAATGAGTGGGGGACATTTGTGTACACGTGGATCCAATAAGATATGTGGATGTGATTTGTTTGACCAAATTCAATTTTAAAATAGAATGTTTTTGCTATATCCTGGATTTTACTGATAGTTTTAGTATATTTCCTTTTAGCCTTATTTTCTTGTTCCTTTGTGACATTCAGGAAATATCTTGTTGAACTCTTGAACTCCACCAGTAATAATCTATACCATCCTCTGCATAATTGGACCCTCTCAGTGAGAGAGCATCTTAACAAAAGTGTGGCTGAGGAAGGTGTTATGCGGGAATTTCATCTCTTAAGACCTACTTCATTCCTTTCTAACCCCATTCCAGAATGCACTTGTACAACTGTCATGCCAGACGAGATCCCGCATGCACAGAACGAGAGTGACATCCATATTCTGTATGGGGCTCAAGAAAAGTGTCCCAACTGGATTATTGAGCAAGGTGTGAAAACTGTTGGATCACAAGAAAACAGCGCCTATGAGAATGAAACACAAGATGATGAAACAGATCTATGGCAGCTGGAATTGGATGGGAACAATGAAGTTGAAAACATCCCTACGATGGAACAGGACGATGAAATGGATCCTAACGATTAAGATTGTTGCTATGACGTCTCTTGATCGTTTAATATCCTTGATATTGTGTCAAGATTGAAATCTTAATGTGCCAGATGTTTCCTTGCATTAGGTTTTACATGAATTTTGTAGGGTCATCTTACTTGGGATCACACAGTTTTATCTGTTGTTCCAATGCACACAGATTCTTTTAGAAAATTCATTTTCCCCCCATTTTTGACATATATATAGAAGGATAAGAATGTTTTCTCCCCCACACAGATAACTCCAAAATTATTTGTATTATTATTTTCTGTGTCATAGCTGTTGAAAGCAAAGCAGTTGAAACGCTTGTGCATCTGTTACAGTAATTTGGAATCTATTTTCAGTTTCTGTCCTATGGGTTACTGATGGTTCTTTGATAAACTTTTATCTGCTCTTTCTTAATTTTGTTTGGTGGAGAAATGGTTTAAGAGCATCTCCAATGCAACAATGTTGATTATGTATATGTGGCAAAGAACATTGACATTACATTCAAAAAATTCTCTAATAAAACAATGTCAACTTTGTATATTTGGCAAGTTATTATTAGTGATTTTGAAAAAAAGAAAGAGAGAAATATATTGATTGGATAAGTTAATACTTAATATTGTCCATGATAATATTATCTCGTGACATTCTTTATGACATTGTTAAGCATTTAATAGGTCAAATCAATACGTTTTTGCCAATTGTCATATTATTCCATGACTATGACTATGTATTGGAGATGCTCTAATAAGTAACCATGCACATGTTATAATGATCAAATTGCATACATGATACATGGCACTTGGTTGGTGCATGTGATGTCATGGATGTAGATGCACATAATAAAATATGCTCACGGTTGTTTATTAGATCTTTTCTATTGTTACATTGAAATTTGTCCAAAACAAGAAACAAGTTTGGAGCCATTCATTTTTTGGAATGAGGAGGAACGTTCTACTGTAGAATGGTAGCATGAATTAGCATTACACACTCTCTCTGAGAGTCCGGTTCTCTTGTGCCGCCACACTCTGGTAGAAGATCAAAATGTTTCTCTCAAATCAATTAGCATTAGTTTCTCTAGTGTTATGTAATATATTAGAGTTGGTTTAAATTTTAAATACATATAAAAGAAATATTGAATAAGTAATACATGTCTCAAAACCAAGGAAGTTAATAATTGAGGCAAAGTGGTCGGCCCGAGGAATGTTGGTTTTGTCATTGAATTCTATAATAGAGTGGTCAAGAGAAATGGAAAATTTTGAACTTTTACAGGTTAGAATATATTTTTGTGAAGTTAGAGAACTTTGACAATAAAACTACTAGTCGCTGGTATTATATTAATAATACCAGTGACAGATATAGAGGCAAGTGCTATAGGTCTGAAAATAGACTACCAGTCAATTAAAAGGAGGCGCTTAATTTTGATTTTTTAAAAAAGGAACCTGCGACTAGTACCATAACGATACTACTTGAACATTTTCAAGCAAACGTCATATATTTTAGACGCATGACAATACATCATTATGCCACATATTTAATGTGACATAAACTTTTATATTATTTTAATCATTAACTCTATATGACATGACTAGAGGACGTAAAATTTAAATTTTAGATGAATTTATAAACCAAACAAATTATATAAATGGTTGCCAAATACTAGAAAAATGCGAGTTCCATTCCAGCATTATACATTGGACACGTTATGGCACCATACGGGCTATGCACGCCACAATAGATGGGTAGAGTTTTTTAAATTTTAAAATTTTAAAATAAAGTATCTAAAAGAAATAAATTCTATTTTCTCTTTTTTTTTAGCGCTATATCAAAATTGAGAAAAATGTCGTGAAGTAGGGTCTCGGGTCATTCACAGGCTCCTTGAAACAAAGCCCGACGGGCTGCTTCAACAGAATTATGAAAACCCCATCGTTAGTCGGCATCCTGCAGGCAACATCGTTCATTAATTCACGGTACCTTGTTCTTTAATTGTTGTACCTTAACAAGACGCCATAAAATTTGGCATAAAACTTCTATGAGCAGTCCATAGCTGCAAGTGACAAATTCCTCGACTCGCCTAGTCGCCTTTAGAAATTCCCCAACTTTCCAAGAAAACCCTAGAGGTTTGCATGCTTATGTTTCATACTCGCACAATCATGTTCATAAGTTTAGTTAATTAATGTCAAAATTTCTCAACTGGGCAGTTTTTCTAATGACGGGTGCTCCATATGTTTACTTCAAAGTTTTGATATTTTAGTATGTTAGTCAATGAATAGTGATGCAAAAGTAAGTGTTAAGGGGCAGAAATCTTGTTTTTGTAGATTGTCTTGAAGCACTTCAGTTTATTTTTGCCGACTTATTTTATGTGTCTGCGTGTGTGTTTCTGATTGCTACTTGTACAGAAGTGGCCCACCGTTGTTTAAGTTATTAAAACTTTGTATAGTACTATAGTTACAGAGGAGTTATATAACTTCCATTGACATAAGTTTTATTCATGGTTTATGATTTGGTTGTTTTGCACGTTGTTTCATACTTCCATCTGTTAGATAAGTTTGTTTGTTGTGAAGCCACCTGACATGTGATAAGAGTTGTTCTATCATCAAGAAGATTGAACTTTGAAAGTTTCACTACATGTGTTGTATCATGTATGTACGGCTAGAGTAGTCAAAAATATTTGTGCTCCTTTCTGATGAGTGCGAAGAACATGTCTTTTTATTCCCCTTCCTTTACTAATTACTATGTGCTGTCTGGTTAGTGGTTATTCTTCTGACTGTGAACTTATATTATATGCACATGATGTCCCTTGGCATTGTCATTGCTGTTATTCAGCTCCTTGAATGCTATCCAATGGAAATAATGGTATATATTGGCGATTTCAGTGGTAGTCTGGTGTATTTTGAGCATATGGGCGAACCTTCAGACCAATTTCTTCCTCCAGATACTCAATCATTGCAGAATACTTCAAGTTTCTCATCTTCTATTAAAATTTCATCCCCGCCAGCAGGTCAATCTTTTCAGAATTCCTTTCCTCCTGAGGATAAAACTCATGATTCTGAGGTTAATTCTTTTTCTCCTCCGCTCTCAAAGGCATCCACACCTAGTCCTTTCCAATCCTATCAACAGATGAATCAACCATCTCATTTAAATTACCTTCACACTAATGGTTCTCATCAGGTAAACACCTGTGATTCTCATCTGCAGTATGGATTCAGTAATGACATTGAAGCTGCTGCCCAGAATGCGGTGCTTCAGGAACAGGTATGTCTGGATTATAGAAATATGCTCTGAATTATGTCCATTTCATGACTTTTATCCAGTGATCTAAGATTATTCGATTTCTCTTGGTAGGAAATTGCAACCCAAAAGATTATACAGAGCCAAAGGTTTGTCTGACTCCACACCCCCCACATAAAAACACGCACAAAAAAAGAAAGGGGGAAAAGAAAAAGAAAGGGAAAAAAAAAAAAAAAAAACTCAGCTTGAATCAGTCTAATGGAGTGGAAATTGGTATTCATTTATATTTATGTGTCTGGATTCAGAGAATCAACAGCTGCAAGTGGACCTCTTGAGGGAATTATAGACATTTTGTCTGGACGTCATGACGCAAATGCTCTTAAGGTGTTTCAGTCTTATCATACTTTATTTCTCTCTTTCTGTTGAAAGTGATCATTGTTGATGTCATTTTTTTTTTTTCACATGACAGAATCACAGAAGTGTCTGTTGACTTACTTCTGACCATTCTCGATTTCATGCTTTTGAATTTGGTAGGAGCATCTATTGAAAATGACCACACAACATCGAACAGAGATGATTGCAAAACGTGGGAGGCCTACCGGTCGAGAAGAAGGTAGTTGTGCACATGATGCGAAACAAACACAAGAACTTACAAGTTCTTAAAACTCATGGCAATTCTTGAAATTAATTTCGTATTCCTAACAGAGAGGTTAGAAATACAATGAATCAACCCTCTATTTACTATAATATCTCAAGTCATTTGATTGGGTTGCTTTAAAAGTTGTTTAGCTACTTGGAGATGGTTGAACAACAAAAGGCTGGAAAGTAAAATGCTTGAAGAGATATATTAAAATCAATTTCCAACAGCCAGTCCATGCTGTGTTAACTCTGGTTATGATGTTTTAAACTTTCTGTGTCTTTGTTTGGTTCCAGTGATTATTTCCGTGTCTTTCTTTGATTCCTTTTGTTGATACAAAATTAAGGTTTTGAGTTTTACTGGGAACAGAAAAATGGATCTTGCCAGTTAAAATTTCAAGTATTTCAAGCAGTGTGAATAATTCATGTATATCCAGCTATGTGGTTTGAATTTCTGTAATATAGATAATAAGAGGGCAAGAATCCTCTCTGGTCCATATATAAAATGTTTTAGTGTACTTCCTGAAAATTATGACTATTGTTTCCACTCTGAATTCTTTTCTAGGTAATGTGGAAATTGGAAACGGATATGGTGTGCCAGGCGGGAGTGCTTATTATGGCACTTCAGTACACAATATTAATACCTCTGGTAAGAATTCCCCTTCTTTGTTTTATTCATCCCATTACATCAGTCCACACCATGTCTCCTTAATGCTTCAGAAAAGATAGAGGTTGGTGGCCAAAAGTCAAGCCAAAAGAATACAGAGTCTAATGTGGAACTTGAACAGAAGTCAGCTCCTAAAGATTTGCCAGAATATCTCAAGAAAAAGTTGAAAGCAAGGGGTATCAGATCGGAAGAGCACACGTACGGAGAACCCTGCCACCTCACAAAATGTAAATTGATCCCTTTTCCCTGTGTTTTTATTCCTTTTATCCAGTTGATGTCTTATATAGTGGTGTACTTAGGGAGATCCCTCCTTCCCAGTTTTTATTTTGGATCATTTTATGTTCACCATTGATATTGTTTAATTTGCTAATCTGGCAATGAAGTATAATGCAGTCTCTTACGAAATATCTGTTATCTCAATATTTTTCTTGGAACTTTGCATTGTAGAGCTTGGACTCCACCCCACCTCAGACCACTGTGCCCGGCAATTTACCTGCAGGATGGGTGAGTATCAGTTGCTATTCTTATGTAATCTTTTTAAATTAGCAATGTCTGTCATTCCTTTCTTCCTAAACTGATTTGAATATGATTGGGGCTTGATCTGGAGACTTGTAAAAATGGGTTATTTATACGATCTCTCATAAATAGGTCCGAGGCATGTGATGGAATATAGAGAAACGTATTCATGTACATGAGAATCCTTATTATGTCGTTCAGTCAGGAAATCAGAATTCAAAAATTGCAGGCTATTTACTGCTCAACTCATCCATTTTCCCTATCTAATTATCATGTAGATTGAGGCAAGGGACCCTGAAAATGGTGCTTTGTTTTATTATAATCAAAGTTCTGGGATCAGTCAGTGGGAAAGACCTGTTGATACTGCTGCTATTTCAGTCTCAGTGACATCTTCTCTACCCGACAATTGGCTAGAAGCATTTGATGAAACGACAGGTATGATTTATGTTTTTTTGCTATGGGAGATCACGTTTTATGGAAATAGAAAGAAAATAATAGGTACGAAGCATTTCCAAGATGCGAGAAATCTGTTATGTTATTTGTAGTTGAGTTAATCGGATGGGTTAGAACTTAAAACTTTGGCAAGTGAAATACAACTACCTGTATTTCTGTGTTGTTTTTCCTTTTACCTCTGTATGATGATCCATCACTTGAATTGTTCCTAGTTGGTTCTAGGTATTTGTTACGTTTGCAACATCAGCTGATATCTCTTTCCTCAAACTTATAGTTATTTGGCAAAAATTGTAATCTCAAGTTTTACTTATTTTGATTAAACATACTTCTCATCTAGACATTTTATAAAACCCACAAGTACTGCACACTCATCTAACACTTCTTCTAAACAACTTATGATGGATCCAAACAAGCTATTAATATTTATTGCGTTATATTTGTTGACTTCTGGCCAACATACTATGATTGACAATCATAGAGGGCCCCTTTAATATTCCTCATAAATGGGCTACTCTATTTGTGCAGATATTGTAGATCTTTGTTATTCCTATAGTTTTTACTTTTTGGTATTGACTTCATTCATTATGGTAGTTTGAAATGTTGTAATAATGAGTGTTCATGGTTCATCTATTATCTTTGCAGTTTGACTAAGAGAAGGCATCTTTAAACATATAATTTGGAGCAAAGCAAGTGAAATTTATTTAATTTTCTAATGGTCAAAGTTTCGGATAATGCATATTCCTTATCAACATAACTTTTTGGTTTTTCGTTACCTAGTTTACGTGATAGATTATATTAGATTTTCTTCTTAACTCAATGTGTTTATAGTTATAGTTTTCTCGTATTAATTTCAAACTATCTTGGTTTTGAAACATTCAAAACCAAGATAAATTGTTCACGTTAATGAAAAAAAGCTTACTTTTTGGTTTCTTTTGGCCTGTAAATTTCTCTTTCCACTTCTACAACATGAAGTACTTTGAAGAGCTAGCATAATTTTTTGATCATTTATAAAGTAGGGAATGAGTGACCGCCTGTTTATTTTATGAAGCTAATTGATCAAACCTACTTTTAATCCACACATTCTGTGGGACCTGCTGGTAACTTATCTACCGCTTTTCCTATCTATTTTAAATTTGAACAGATTATAATCCTTCCGGAAAGTTGCTTTAAGGCAGCACAGTTAACTATAGTCACGGTTTAATAAATGAATCATGGCTAGAGCAAGCACAATGAGGTTTATGTTCCTTTATCAACCCCCCAATAAAAACTTGCCTCCAAAATTAATAAATAAAAACTAAAAGTTTCACGGCCTCAGGAAGAAAAATACATCGTGGTTATTTGTGCTCACAGGTGAAAAGTATTACTATAACAGGAAGACCAATGTTTCGCAATGGGAGCACCCAGGAGGACTTCAGCAGGTTGCATCACAACATAATGAGAGAACAGTCCCCAGTAATGCTGTGGAAGGGAATTCGGTAGATCAGTCATCTATGCTACCAAAATGCATGGGTTGTGGTGGGTGGGGAATGGAGCTTATACAGGAGTGGGGCTACTGCAATCATTGCACCCGGTTTGTATATCCCGTGTCTATCATTTTATTATTATGTACTTGAATAAATACTACATTCTACCTAATTTTCTTGTCTATGTTAAAGCAGCCCCCTTCAAAAGATTTAAGGTTGATTAATATCTTGTCTTGATCAGGTGTACATTTTATTCTGTTTTCATGAAATGGTTTGCGACTTGCACAATTTTCATAAATGATTTGGTGGCGATATTTGAAATCAGGACCTTTGTATATTTAGTTCTCTGTGAACCACTCATTTGAGAACGTTCGTTGTTAGAGATAGGACAAAATTTTTAATATATGTTTGCCTTCAACAACCCAATATTAAAGAGAATGTTAGTCCCTGACAGCCATCTGTCTGGCTTTCTAATAAAAAGCTGCAATTGTAGCATTACCCAGAGAAACTTTTAATATTAGCACTAAAACTTGGCGGATGTGTTTGTCAAGCAGGACATATTTCATACCCAGGTTGTTTTATGCTAAAAAAGAATAAGCTTCTGTCGGGTTTGCCATACTCGTGAAGACCATCCATCTGATTATGAATTTATGTTGATATCCCTCTGTATTTAGTGGCTTAGTCTACAGACCTTCCTCACTCATTTCTGAAGTCAAATAATTGATGGCAAGGGTTTTGATTCTATTTATCAAAATACATTATAATCCCACCTATCACTGATTTGACAACTGCTCATTTATAACCACAAATTTCAAACTTTCATTAAATCAACACCACTCATTTTACCTCATTATAATTTCTCTTTATAATTCAAATCAAATAATGAGAATCAAACAGCCACTTATCATCTCCTAATCTAAACCTACTTTACATTAGGAGATGAGTTCAGAATTTTTCTTTTTACAGTGGCCTTCAAAAATTCTAAGAAACCAAGGCCAGATAATTAGTTTTTTTCAAATTAGACCAGGCAAGTATGTGTTACATTAACATAACAATTGGTGTCTGGGAAGAAATTGCGAACCGGCAATTTTTGGAGTTCTTTGTAATATTATTTGTCTTGAAACAAGTTGTCAGATTTTATCATTTGTCAATCGACATTGATTTGTTTTTGTAGCCTGTATACAGGCTCAATAAGCCATGCCTTTCCATTTGGTTGCTTGATGGATTCACAAATTTTGGAGTTGTTGCTGCAGCTTTTGAATTTTAATCAATGTAACTATGCCTTGTTCCAAAGAAATGCTTGAATTATTTTCTTTATGCAGACTTCTTAATCTTCCACAAAGCCACTACATAGCACCCAGTGTCGAAAGCCAACAGCATACCTCTGCTGCCGCCAGTAATAGAGGAGACTCTGACAAGAGATCTTCCAAGAACAGGTAAATTTGCTCTCTCTACTAGCTTGCAAATGTGCAAGTGCCTTCAGCCTTCAGTTCATGCTACTCATGGATACTTTGCAGTGATAAAAGAAATCATTATTAGTTTCAATTCAATGTCCTGATTTGTTGGCCAAATTTTGTAATGATTTATAGGAAATCCTTTTTTTTTTTGGCTGTGATTAGAGAGAATAAGAATTCTATATATGTACACTGATGTTTTTTAAGAATAATTCGATTCTGTAAGTTGATTTTTCTTCCAACCACAAACTTTTCATTACATTCCATAGATGGCTAGACCAATCATTTCTTAAGCAGTTCTGTTTCCTATGGCAGAATTTTAAACACATTTCTTCATGAAAATATGAAATACTGAAATTGTATATTTTGATAGAATGGCGATGATAACCTTCTGCAATCAAAATACCATTTCTGCAAATATATCTAGTGCAATTTCCTCCTCTATTTTTGTTTTTATTTTTTTCTCTCTTCACTAGTCATTCGTAATTAGCTGTTGTCAATAATTTGAGAATTCTCGGGTCTACAGGCCTGGTACGAAACCCCCACGTGGAACACACTATAAAAGGGACAACAGGAAGCGTACCTATTCTGAGGATGATGAATTGGACCCCATGGATCCAAGCTCATATTCAGATGCTCCTCGTGGTGGTTGGTATGTGTTTATCTCGTATTTGGCATTATGTGCTTTCTATTTGGTCTTAAAGATGCTTCTCAATAGTATTGCCAATTTAGGAATTGTTCTTGATTTACGGAATTGCATTGTTAGACTTGATCTAATTTGGTGCTGGTTGTTACAGGGTTGTTGGCCTGAAAGGAGTACAGCCGAGAGCAGCAGATACCACTGCCACAGTATGTCACTACCTTGGATTGTCCTTTCTCATAAGATGGGCTGACATTGCTGGTTTTTCTTTCATTTCATCTTTTGCATTCTTGTGACACTCTTAGCACTGGTAGCTCAGTATTTCCGGACATCTTTGCCCGGTTTTTAACCACTTTGAATTTTCAGGGTCCTCTCTTTCAGCAGCGCCCTTACCCATCACCGGGGGCAGTCTTGCGTAAAAATGCCGAAATTGCTTCCCAAAAGAAAAGGCCTGGCTCACAGTATGCTTGGATATCCAAGAGAGGGGATGGAAGCGACGGGCTCGGGGATGCTGATTAAACAAAACAATCACTGGCTCCTGCATTGGGAGTTTCCTTTGGAGCCTCTTTTTAAGTTGATCAGAATAAGTTCCCAGAATAATAATATAATGGTACTAGTTTTTGTTGAAATCCCTCTCTTCAAATCAATTAGTGGGAAATCGAGCTCAACGTTTTGTAGATACAGTTGCGAATGTTTTGTGATAGACTGAAAATGTTGTGGTTTTGCTATTGGATATTGTAACAGGAGTATTGCTTTGTGTCAATGCGTTTCAATTTTGACAAAGTTTATTAATTCACTTTTATACTTATAGCTAATTGACGCGACCGGGGAAGCCTTACTGTGCCGAGACCCCACCCTTGTCTCGACCCAGATAAAAGAAAGAAGCTTTTGTAGTCTTTGTGCTCGGGTATGTTTGTTGGGCTTGGGGGTCACGGACTAATATTGCGGCCCAGGAATCCAAAGCCCGAAACGCATTATCCCATTAATTAATTCATTAATACCCTTCTTCAATAACCCACCATTAATTAGATTTCCCCAATGATATCTCAGTACGGCGGAAGATCATTTTTGCCCTCTTAATGGTTATGTTAATATACTCCACTCTTGAAGGTTAGGGGAGCTCGCTCCCCAGCTTCCTCAGTAGACTCACTCATTTATTCCGTTCGATATCTAAAAGATACTAACTTCATACATTCGTTTCTCTATTGAGTCGGTGGGTCGCTCATCCTCTCCAATAGGAACAATGAGCTTACTGCCTACTGGACGATGTTCCTATTTCCGAGGCTCGCTGGAATAGCTTGGATTTCATGCAAGCTACATCCCAGCGACTGTGATCTTCATTTTTGCCCTCGTAATGGTATGTGGAGTATTTTTGCCCTCATAATGGTATGTTAATATACTCCACGCTTTTTTTGGAAAGTAAATATTTTGGAAAGTAAATATACTCCACTCTTATGTAACAATACAAATTTCTTTGAAATAATTAGCAATAGAAATAATTAACCATACAGACAATAAATAATTAATTGCTAACTATTTATGCGTATCTCTCTCTATATATAAAGAAAATGATAAAGTGCTAGAGGGAAACACAAAGCAACAATTAATTTAGCATTTCAAAGATAAGACATATTGAATTTTATGCGGATTTGTTTTCTCGAGTTTGACTAGTAGATGAACTTTGTCGAGTCAAAATCAAAATGTCCCCCTTTTTTTTTTCATTATGTATTACATTTCAAATGTTTCCTAAATGTTTGTCCAAGATTAAAAACATGAGAATGTTCAATTCCTGAAAATGATTTTGAACTAAAATTTCAAAAGTTTTGACCAGACAATTTGAACACTTCTGCGAGGCCATGTGATAGCAGGAACTAAATAGGAAGAGTAAATAGACCCCAGACTTTTCTTATAGTTTCTTTTTCCAGTAAAAATGCAGATGATGAAAGTTATTATGCATGTATTCTAATAAAGTTATATATAAGACCCTGTTTCAATTACAAGATATTAATTATTTAAAAATTAAAATTGATTACATCATCTCATTATATGAAATGAAATATTGTTAAAATTCATTGCTTTCTTCCTAATAAATTAACTTATATGATCTCATTTATATCTACAGGCTCGGTTGGATGAATAAATCGTGGTAGTTCCTCCAATTCTTCGACATATAGATAAATAGTGTTGAAATTAATTAATTTGTCTTTATTAAATTCTATATGTTCAAAAGCAAAGACATTTTTTTTTTTTGGTTCCCCCCACCCCCAAAAATAATAATAATAATAATAATAATAATAATAATAAAAAATAAAAAAAAGCAAAGGTTTCTTATCCCCACTCCCCCAAAACCAAAAAAAGGGGGCGGGGACTTTTTCATCCTTCATCTTAAGCCTTTCCCTTTGAACTGTAGTAACTAGTTTTTAACTAGTAAAAACTAAACGACATAATTTTTTTTGGCATATATATTACATAACTGAATAATCATATATGTTTAAAACTAAAATCCTTTTACCTTGTTCGTCCTTCATTTTTAATCTTTTATTATTCATGCTATGGTAGGTTTTGACATATACGTAAATTATGTTGAAATTAACTTGAAAGTTGTCTTTGTAACGTGATTAAAATTCCCATATGTTTAAAATAGAAATCTTTTTCATTCATTTTCAACATTTTAATTTGTGCAAGCTACCGCATGCTACAACTTAGAGGATTTAGGGTCGTAAATGTTTCAACTTTTTTTTTTTTACACATTAATTAGAAGAGGAGGCGAAAAAGAATAGTGTATATATATTAGTCGTACATCTTTTTTTAATCTGTGAAAATTCTTAACGTGTCGGCTGTCGCATCATTTAAGCTTAACCATATATTTTATCAACGCAGACCTTCTTCGCAAAATAGTTATGATTATTATATACCCTACGAGACACGATGAAGAAAAGAATGGTACACGTGTAATATGTTATAATTGCTGACACAGTTTTTGTATAAATTCGACCAAATCAAATGTACTAGCTAATGCATGTGCATGCATAGCAGAGTGCAGACCAGCAGCTAACTAATTAACATGGACTAATTTCATTCGAGTAAGAGTAATTAGGATTAATTAGGAAATTAAAGATAGTAAAATTATGGACAAATTTGGATAAAAACAAAAATTGAACTCAGCCACCCACTGCCCTCACACAGACACACAGTTGTGGTTGCTAACTTTAGGAAGAAAAGCTGTTTTGAATACTTATTCTTGGAGCTATTTCAGTATCATACTTCACTCTTATTCTCCCAATCCTGAATTCCAACAAAAGGGCTAATCAGAATTAGAAGGTAAAGGGTCATTCACCCTCTCTATTTTCATCCCTTCCTATTTTCCATTCTCCAGTTTAAGAATTCCGTACGGAATTAAGCTTTCTTCTGAGTATGTTAACAAGAATTTCCTTTTGAATTTCCTATTTTGATGTTTTTTTTCGCACTTTTTTGTTGCTTTTAACAGCTTATAAATCTTGATCAAGGTTAAATTTCATTTGTTCTTCCTTTACCAGAGATTCTGAAGTGTCCTTGTTCTTCTGCTGGTTTTGGGGCCTGATTGTTGTTTTTTCTTTCTTTCTTTTACATTTTATTTTTTGTTTTATATTCACTTCCTTGTAAAAAGTCTTGGAAAAGTTGAAGATCAAGAAACTAATGTTAATTTTTGCCTTTTTTTTACTTTACAGCTGAAATCCTGATTAAGATAAGTTTGTGTTTCTTTGATCATGCACTCTGATCTATCATCTATATATATTCTTTTGATCAGATTTAAACATGGGTGTGCTAATTCTGATGAATTCTTACCAGTACTACTCTGATGAATTATTTTCCTCTTTTTCTTTTTCCCTTACCAGTACTACTCTGATGAATTATTTTCCAATAGGTAATTATGGGAAGGGGAAAGATTGAAGTGAAGAGGATAGAAAACAAGACTAGCAGGCAAGTTACATTTTCAAAACGCAGAACCGGGTTGATGAAGAAAACCCATGAACTTTCTGTGCTTTGTGATGCCCAAATTGGACTCGATCTGTCTTCTCCAGCAAGGGAAAGATCTCTGAGTACTGCACTGCTCCACTCGGGTAAAAATTAAACAATCAGTTTAATTTCTTCTTCAGTTTGAATTTTCAAATCACATACATCTTTTTGAAGTTTCATGTGTGTCATCTTCCTTTTCTAGGGTTGTATATTCTCTAGATCTCTCCCTTTGATACTCAGAACACTTGTTTATTATATGAAGATCTACTGTTCTTCCTTCCAATTATTCACCGATTCTGTAGTTTAATCTCCTGTCAGAAAGTTTCTCTTTCTCTGGAACATATATACATTTCTTCCCTCATCATGGCTTGGCAGATATTGTAGATATGAATTAATCTGAATCAGTTATCCATCGTTGTCTCATTTGACCAATTAATTACTACTGCTGAGTCTCTCTTGACTTAATTCCTTTCATCTTCAAAATTAGGGTTTTCTTGAATTCCCTTCTGTCATCAGTTTTAGGAGACCAATATATATATGTACAATATTAAATCCTAAACTAATTAATTAAGAAAGTGACATGCTTAATTTTCTGCATTTTCAACATATATATTGAGCTAGGCTATCATTTTCTTGATAACGCAGCATGGAGGAAATAATCGAAAGATATAAGCAGGCTAAAGGGCTTTCGACCCTGCAGCGTGCCACTGGGACAGGAGAAATACTGTATAATGTAAGTGGATTCTTCTCGATCGGTAACTATTAATTATTTGTATATTCTATATTGTGTGTTTTGAATAAGTTGGAGGAATCTGGGCCTGCAGGAGCAAGTGGTGCAAAAGGAACTGGAAATGATGAGAAATGCAACACTTGACCTTCAGCTCAGCTTGCAACGATACACAGGTGATATTGACATGAATTCTGTACGATTTGACGAACTTGATCATCTTGAGAGACAACTTGAGCTCTCTGTTAACAAAGTTCGAGCGCGAAAGGTACCCCTTTTCTCCTAATTAGCTCTAATCTAATTAATTAATTAACCCCTTATAATTTTTCTGCTAATTTATACACAGAGAATTTGAAGTGGCTTTAGTTTTAATATTGCTGTGATGCTGATCCCTATCTTTCTGATTTCTTTGGCAATTCAACCTTTGTTAAAATTGTGAGATCAAATCTTACAACTTGCTTTGGATTTGCACTTGTTTTCAGTTTCAGCTCCTGCATGAGCAACTGGAGAATCTAAAGAAGACGGTAATTATAATTAATTGAGTGCTTTTTGATTAACCCTTGCTTAATTAGTATGTTGGTTTTATTGTTTAATTGCTCTTTTGATTATTGGTTGTGTACGTTTAGGAAAAAATGATGGAGAAGGAAAATCAAGAAATGTACCATTGCCTACACTCTTTCCCTACACACGCTCTTCCGATCTGTCAAATTCACATTTACTTAGGACTAAGCATATGCATTTTACTGAATTTGTTTTGACTTCTTCTTATTGGATTAGCTTATGAACGACATTCAGAAGCAAACAGAAGCAATGGAGCATCAGCAGCAAGCAATGACAGAACTCAAGTTACTTGAAGAACAGCCATTGTTGAATCAATTTCAAGTTTTCGGGCAAGATGATCAGACGGCAGGGACCAGTAGTGACATGCCTATGCTTCAACTCGCCAATCTCCCCATGAACACAAACTCGTATCGCCTCCAGACTACCAACCCTAACCTTCAAGAAACCGAGTTACAAGCCATCCCCGACACTATATAGAAACAAACTCATGTTACAGTATGATCATCTTGGCTTTATTAGTTAAAATGTTCTATGTCTTCTTCATTATATGCATGCATATACCTTGCTAATCCTTTATATGTTTGCTTTCTGTACTCAAAAAGACCAATATATTTTCAATTCTTGGTATTTTGTCAGTCTTTGCCTTTCCAACTATATGTATATATATGGATTTTCCCTGCTATAGTTCCTCGTTGCCTGACTGCTTTTCGAGCTCAGTATGTTTTCTAGATTCATTAATGGCGAATTATAACAATATATAAGTCACAAATGTATTATACGATACATAAATTTATAGAGATCGCTATATGCATGTATCTAAAGGAGTACGTACTCTCCCCGAACAATAAATAATGGGACTGGGAGTTGCTATATATGTATACTCCTCTTAATTAATTTGTTTAAATAAGTATATTTTAGTTTTTTTTAACAGTAATTATATTTTAGTTCTTTCAAAAACAAAAAAAAAAGTTTATTTTAGTTAATATAATACAAGTTATCAATGAAAAAGATTGTGTTTAACAAATTAACATTTATTCCATTATTTGAAAAGAAGATTAATATTTTAAATTTTTACCCATATGTATCACCATCACGTCCATTTATTTATGTCAAGGTCGGTTTGGTCCACTACCCAAAAATGGTAAAATATATGGAGTATACTGTATACTGGCTAAATTAGGGGAGTGACATTGAATATATATTAACGATGATCATTTGTCGTGTACAAAACTACAAACAACGTTGTATTTAATTCTAGCTAGATCATTTTCACTTATGTGCATGTGTGGACTTTTGGGATGTGGATTTATACGTAAATAAAAAAGATCAAGGGCATATATAACCAAAATCTCCATTAGCTATATAACATATATATAGTGTTATTTTTGTAATATAAAGTGTTACTAAAATTTAATTTCAAGAGTATTACTATATTATATGTTATGAAAATTAGATACATAGTGTGGTGCAAATTATATTTGAAACTAAACAATAAATTTACTTAAACTGAGTAGAAGAATAATGCAAAAAGTAGAATGAAAAACGCCGAGACTAGAGTTCGACTTTATGTCTTTAAGACGTTTTTGTCCCGCCTAAGTGCTTACGGTTGATCGGCAATCGTCTTCCAAGATACAACGGTGAACGTCTTGCGGTAGAAGCACTTCAAACCACAAAACACGGCGAATTGAAAAAAATTATCACGAACTCTCTTTATGAATTTTGGAAAGAAAGAATTAAATGAAAGAAGAATTGAACGAAAATGTACAAGTGTGGGAATCTATTTATAATATGTCAAAAAGTGCCAATTGAACAGACACAAGGTTTGGATATAGTTAGTTCCAATCCTAAAAGACACCATTAAATGGATAGAACTCAAACTAATATCCAAACGTCACCTTTAAACTTCTATACATTAATTCGGATGAAATGAATACACGACCCACAACAAAGTTGAAAAAATAATTAATTAATCAAATAACTAATTAATCAACTAATTAAAGATTCAATTGATTAATCTTCTCATACATCGTGTTGTCAATTCATCCCGACATGGGATACGAAATTCCTGTTTAACATCCGAATCACACAGTTTCAAGGTGTTACATTTAGGCTATAATTTCTCATTCACCTGTAAATAGTTCAACGAGAACAAATATATTATGAATGCGTTCGATCTAAATATTTCTCGTACAAGTACCGAGACCACAAATATTTGATCCAAATATACTGCTATTTCCAACATTATATAGTTGTAACTCAAAATTCTATTAATTTAAGAGTAGAAAAATCTTTAAATATTTAACATTGTAACTTAAACTAACCCTTCAGTGTTGATAAATTTGGCTATTCCACTTTAATACTTTTCAATTAAAGTTTTTGTCCTTTCTGATTTTACATTGCATTTTTCACGTGATAGGCTACTTGACGCATATGAATTTTATGGCACATCTGATATGAAGACATCTGATAAGAAGTTTTATAAAGGTCAAAAGTATATATTATCTAATTAACATATTATCTAATTAGCACATTACACATGTATTGCATTTTTTAACACGTAAAGAAACTTTTTATGTGGATAATATATCTGAAGATTTCATAGATCAAGTTCGACTCGTTAATGAGATTTCTTATTTTTCCCAAAAAGATCACTCTATCAATCTGAATTATTTTTGTTATACCTTAATCACCTTTTTAAAAATATATACCCTCATGAATATAAAAATGCTATATGGGCATTTCCCCTTCGCCAATTTAAACCGCCATTTTTTTTTTTTTTTAAAGAAACCGCCATTCGCCATTTTTAGTTACTACTTATAATAATTTACTCCATTTGTCCCAATTATATATAGTTCATGTTGCCTTTTTGAGGTGTACCAATTATATAGTCCTCTTTCTTTATTAAGAAGTTTAAAATTGCATTATTTTACTAATTTGCTCTCATTTAATAATTAGTTAAAACTATTAATTTTAAATTCTACTCATTAAATAAGGGGTAAATTAAGAACACAAGTTGCAAAATATATATTTCCAATTATACAATTCTTAATCCACGTGAAGTAGCAAAATGAACTATACAATTGGGACGTAGGGAGTATTTATTAGGAGCGACTTTTCATTTCTGTATTAATGTATTTATTAATTATAAATAATCAATTCATATTATCAATAATCATATCTAAAATCGAGCTCCGTTTTCCTTTGTCTATATATAAATGTCTCGACATTCGCCATTTAACTCACACAAGTGAAAAAAAAAGAACAAAAATGGCTCTTCTAGAGTCGATTTTGTTTGTGCTATTTTCTCTACCTATCCTACTAGTAGTCTCTCAAGAACGGATTTTCTCTTTGGAGGATGATCAATTCTACAAATGCCTACTCCATAGTCCTACTCCAAATCCTAGCCAGCCAATCCATTACTACACCAAATCCTCCCCGGACTACTTGCCCATTCTCCGATCGACAATGAGAAACCAAAATCTCGACTCATCTGATGCGTCAAAGCCTCGTTATATTGTCACACCCCGTACTCCTGATCACATAAGAGGGGCGGTATTTTGTTCCCGAAAATTCAATCTCTATATACGAGTCAGAAGCGGTGGTCATGACTACGAGAGCCAATCGTATGTAGACCATAGTGGTCGACCATTTGTTCTCGTCGATCTCGGGCAGCATTTTAGAAAGGTTGACATTAATGTAACTGATGAGACGGCATGGGTTCAAGCTGGGGCGGCTCTAGGCGAGGTCTACTACAACATCGCGAATAAAAGCGGGACGCTTGGTTTTCCGTCTGGCCTGTGCCGTAGCGTCGGGGTTGGAGGCCATATAAGTGGAGGCGGACGGGGTACGTTGATGAGGAAGTACGGTCTAGCAGCCGACAACGTTGTCGACGCACTAATTGTCGATGCAAACGCCTCACTTCTCGACAGGAAAGCCATGGGAGAAGATGTTTTTTGGGCCATACGAGGTGGTGGAGCCGCAAGTTTTGGAGTCATTGTCTCATGGAAACTCAAATTAGTCCATGTTCCTCCCAAAGTGACTGTCTTTTCCATTACAAGAACCTTAGAACAGGGAGCTACAGAGCTAGTTTATAAGTGGCAAACTCTCATAGAGAAATTGCCTAAGGATCTCTACCTAAGAATACTTGTAATAGCTCGAAAGAACGATTCTACAGGAACGCTTACAATTCTAGCAATATTTCAGGCTTCCTATCAAGGGAAAATCCATCAGCTCATGCCAATTATGAACAAGTATATCCCAGAACTTGGTCTAAGCTCCAGAGATTGCAGAGAACTAAGCTGGGTGGAATCTGCATTATACTTCGACGATGGGTTCAACAGGGGAGAATCAGTTCCGGATTTATTAAACCGGCATCTCAACGAACGAAAGTTCATAAAAATAAAATCAGATTTTGCGACAAAACCCGTATCAAGAAAAGGGTGGAAAGCAATCTGGGATGCATTTTTGCTTCCAGGAGGAAAGGCAAGGCTTATGAATCTGGTACCATACAGTGGAAAACTGAGTGAAATTCCAAAGGATGCATTGCCATTCCCACACAGGAAGGGGATTTTGTTTAACATATTTTACCACGCCGCCTGGACGAATCGAGGGAAGGAGAAGTACATGAAGAATCTGGAATGGATTAACAGAGTTTATAATGTGGTGGGAAGATACATTCCCAAGCCCAGAACTGGTTATTTGAATTACAGGGATTTGGATTTGGGGAAGGACTTTAGTGGAAATGCCAGTTACTCAGAAGCTGCTGCTACTTGGGGTCGTATGTATTTCAAAGATAACTTCAAGAAATTAGCACAAGTGAAATATCGTTTTCATCCAGAGAATTATTTCAGGAATGAGCAAAGTATTCCACCACTGCCTCCATCTAATGATTAATAATTAGTTCAAATAAGTTCTTGATATAACACGAAAACTGAATTGGTCTTTTATTAATAAATTTCAAGTTCTCAGAATCTTGTTTTTAGTGTTTCTGATTTTACATATAATTCCTAGCTTGCATATAAAACCGCATCCTTTTGGTGAAAGGATAATAATAACAATACAAGGAAAACCGAGGAGAGGAGATGAATTCACATAAAGACACTACTCGTAATAATAAGAGTAGTGCTATTTAGCACCACTGGTTCTTCGCATCATATCAATATGGCATTAAATGATAAGTCAAATCAAGTGAGTCTTTTATTTATTATTTAATATATACAAGGAAAACCATCGCATTCAAGATTAGCGTTTTATGTGCTGTATTTGTCAATACTCTATTATAGTGGTAAATAGAATGCCCATTTAAAAGTGACAATTTCTATTCTCTGAACCTCCGATTGGATCCTTCAGGCCATTGAAGAAATTTAATGGGCTCTAAGGCCCATTATCAAAGATCCAAAAACCATGGAGGAATTTAGACTCTATACCTTACTTTTCAACAAAATTGCAAATTTACACCTTTGTTGGAGAAACCGCAAATATATCTCTAAAGAACCCAAAACCATGACCACTGTTTGGCGAAGATTCTTATGGATAACCAAATGGAGACAGCTTTTTATCATCGGCAAATTTTAGAGGGGAAAACTAAAATATATTTCCTTTCATCTAGTCACAAACTTTTGCAAATGGGTTCATTAACGGCTTATCGCCTTCACCCAAAAAAAAAGGGGGAAAAAAGGTTTATTTACACAAATAGCCCAATGTTATTTAAGATAGCTGTGGAAATGATGGTCTTTACACAAATAGCCCAATGTTATTTAAGATAGTTGTGGAAATAATAGTCTTTCTATAGAGTTTATGGTATCCAATGTCTAATGTAGCAACCCTTATTGAATATATTGGGAGAATGGGCCCAACACACCCAGTGGGTGTTGCCATATTGTCTATTGAATACCATTATATAGACACTATAGAATGTGCAGTGAAAATGACCCCTAACCTTTCATTTTTATGCTAGACACCCATAACCTATGTATGTAGCGGCACATGGCCATTTCCGTCTAATTTTGACCGACTCCATTAGCTAACCATTAAAGTATGTATTTTTTATTAAATTAACTAAAACGCCCCTAGATTGAATACTATAAATGCTTAATTATACAAATGGCTCTGAATGTTGTTGTAGAAATGGCTGCTAACCTTTCATTCAATCAAAAATTAGAAAATTGTTATTAAATTTACTAAAATATCCTTAAACAAATGTAAACACAAAAATAAAAAATTCATTTAGGAAAGATTCCTCTATTTTTTCAAAAAGAAATAGAAATTTAGGTTATTTATCTACCAATAGCAGTAATAAATTTAGAGTGATGTTATTTATCCGGTCTTCAGTCTAGTTAGTATCATTACATTGGATGTTGGGTTAATATGTATAAATACACGAGGATCTTCATTTATTCAATGACCAACAAGGAGATGACAACTAGACTGGAGATCCAGTCTAGATAAATGGAATTATTTATAAATTTGAGGCAAGTTGTTATTATTATTATTATTTTTTTTTTTGGGCGAGAATTTGGGATCATATATAATACACTTTGTCATTAAGTATGTAGCCCAGTGATGGTGAAGTTGGAAGGGAAAATGATTTTTTAATGTATATATTTTAAATAAAAATAAAGGATTTTTCCATAAATTTAATAAAAAATAATATAATTTTTGCCTAAATAATTGTGTAAATAAGCATTTATTTTATTCAATTTAAGGGCAATTTAATCAATTTAATAAAAATATTTTGACTTAAACAATTAGCTAAAAGAGTCCGTCGAAATTAGATGAAAATGGCCATTTTCGCAGCTAAATACAAAGGTTAGTACTGTAAAGCAGAAATAAAAGGTTAGGGGCAATTTTCATAGTGAACTTAAATGATAGCAGCCATTTGCATAAATAAGCTATTAATTAATTGGAACTCTCTAATCTTGACATTTCAAGATATCATGGTATATATGTCAAAATTGAAATTTATAACATTAACCAAAATGCTTACACATAGCAATAGAAGGTATATTTCTCCTCTTTTTTTTTTTTTTTTAATTGCTCTACATCATGAATGGAATTCCATAAAGAACTCAATGTTTGAAAATCATTTAGAAATACAATTAGATCACATAATTTGGGGCTAAAAATGTCACAATTAAAAAGTTAGGGATATATACAACAACAACTTTAAAGATTTGGATCTGATAGCTCCAATAAACCAATTTAAATGACAAATTATACTTTTACAAGTTCTAGAAAACCTCAAAGTAAAAAATAAAAAAATTCTTTTTTATGTTTTTCAACCAATAATATGCACATTGATTCATGGGAGCAGAGTCAGCAGAGACAGCTTCGGAACCAAATCTAGAACGGCGAAAAATCAACAGAAATTTTATCAAGAATATCAAATCAAATCAACCCGGCAAACAACAAATGGCAGACCTAAAACCCACCACACAAGAATCCAATTTTGGATAATTTCAATTTGTCCCACAGTTCTCCCTCCGTCGATGCTATCCACAGAATTATTCTCCTTTTCTGCATATCCAATTCCAAATACAGTCATTTTTAGTCCGTATTATTGACTAAATAAATCAACCTCAAAATATAATTTAGCTACATTCTCAATTAAATTACAGCCACTGAACTTGGGTGATATATAGATATAGTGAGTGCCCATTAATTGTTAATTTTGATGGTGGCATCTGGCATGGCGACCTCGTGTTACTGTTATTACAATTACAGTAATAATTACAACTGTCCATGCCAATTCCAAATGAATCGGGTCGGTTTAACACGGCAGTTTTTTCATCGGCTCACTTTTGTCAAGAGTTCGGGTCCCGGCTTATTGTCCGGGTACGGAAGCGAGTTTGTGTTGCCGAAGAAGAAGAGTAAGTGGCCGGGACGGCGCCGTTTCCAGTTTTTTGCCAGTGCCGAACTATCCAACTCTTTGTCAGTGAACATTGGTTTGGACTCTCAGGTCAGTTTAATTTTTTTATTTATTTCTGTTTTTAAGGGAATTATAGATGAAAATGTTTAGACTTATTATAGTTGGTTTATGAATTATATCTATCTTTTGTTCTTTTTTTTTTTTTTAATACAAGGGGAATATAGGGGAGGTGTAGGTGTGGTTCGAACCTGTAGCTTCCGCCTGGAACTATTTAACCACTTACCACAATTCTAACCACTTATGAATTATATCTCGTGTGTTTTGGATTTTGATTAAAAATGGAGAAATTATACACAAAATAAACCAGTTATCAATGTATTATTACGAGTGCTGAAGTCTTAACAGCTCATTGCATGCTTTATAATTAAAAGAAATTGGAATTATTTTTCTTAATTAGGTAAATAATGCAGGTATTGTGTTCCAAAAGACAAAAAAGGAAAAAAAAATGGTATTAGTTCTTTTCTTTTTTTTTTTTTTTAAAGTTTGATCTTGTTTTGGTACTAGTCAGTTCTTGCATGTTAGTTAGTTCTGTTGGTAGAAGTTCTGTTGATCTTGGTATTATTATACATGCCCTAGAATGACTTCTTTCTAACACATGAAAATTGTTCAGTACCATGATTCATCGCAGTCTCCGTTGATTGGACCACTTCCGGGGGATATTGCAGAGCTTGAGGCTTACTGTAGAATCTTTAGGGCAGCTGAACGGTTCCATAATGCTTTAATGGACACTTTATGCAATCCAGTGACGGGCGAGTGCAGTGTCTCATATGACATGTCATTGGATGAAAAGCCAGTTTTGGAAAATAAAATAGTTTCCGTCCTCGGTTGCATGGTATGTCTCCTAAACAAGGGAAGGAATGATGTCCTCTCAGGACGATCTTCCATCGTGAATTCATTCCGGGATGTGGATAAAAAATCAATGGATGATAACCTTCCTCCTCTTGCCATTTTTAGGACACGACGCTCTTCCGATCTGTTATTGTGAGAGTTTGCATGTTGCTCTTGAGAACTACTTGACACCAGATGATGCTCGAAGTATCAATGTTTGGAGGAAGCTGCAACGGCTGAAAAATGTATGTTATGATGCTGGATTTCCCCGAGGGGACAATAACCCTTGTCAGACATTGTTTGCAAATTGGAGTCCCGTTTACTTGTCTACCTCAAAAGAAGCAACAGAGTTGGGGAATATGGAGGCTACTTTTTGGAGGGGTAGCCAGGTGACAGAAGAAGGTTTGAAGTGGCTGTTGGAGAATGGATTCAAAACAATTGTGGATCTCCGAGCAGAGACCATAAAGGACAATTTCTACAAAATGGTATTAGATGAAGCTATTTCGTCTGGAAAGATCCAAGTGATTAAGTTTCCAATTGAAGTTGGTACTGCACCTTCAATGGGTCAGGTTGAGGAGTTCGCCAAGTTGGTGTTGGACTCGAGCAAAAAACCAATTTATCTGCATAGCAAAGAAGGAAGGCAGAGAACCTCTGCAATGGTTTCTAGATGGAGGCAATACATGGATCGCGCCACATCTCAGTTTGTCTCTAATCAGAGTGTTCGTCCGGTTGACATTCTAGTTCAAAAAGCCAAAAAAATAGAGGAGTCCGAATTACTTCCCAACTTGAAACTAGACGCGTCGTCAAATGACGGAAATGGGTCAATCTCAAAGTCTGACAGCTCTTCTAGATCCCATGAAAGGCTGCTAAAACAACCCCATTCAGTTGAAGAAACCCTACCTTGGAACAGTTATGAAGCCTATATGAATCAGGATACTGCATTTCCAAAAATAAACAGTGAAATAGAACCCCTTATGAACTTCTACAGCGATGTGAAACCCCTAGAGTCTCAACTACCTCCTTCGGATGTATTCTCGAGAAAGGAAATGACCAAATTTTTCAGGAATAAGAAAACCTCACCAAGTATGTACTTTAGGTACGAACGCAGAAGATTGGAGATGTTGTCTGCTTTAAGATATAACTTCAGTGAACAAACTACTATTAGTTCCAGGTTTAAGGAAGAAGATATTGTGAACAGATCACTTAACGGTAACAAGTCATCTTCAGAGCCCCATGGTACACCTACTAGCGATAGATTATACCAGAGTCATAATGATTTTGCTGCTCAGACTCCGCTTCCCAGTGGAACCATTAGCGGCAAAGAGTATACAACTAGTATGAAAGTTGGTCCGACAAGTACAAGCCTTGAGCTAAATAAGAATATCAACTCAACAACAGTTATAAGAGAGGACAGGAGAAATACTGAAAACTTATCCTCAGATGTCTATAGCTTGGAAATGCTGGAAGGAAATATGTGTGCTTCGGCAACTGGTGTTGTGAGGGTACAGTCAAGAAGGAAAGCTGAGATGTTTTTAGTCCGAACAGACGGATTTTCTTGCACAAGAGAAAAAGTAACTGAATCTTCGTTGGCATTCACTCATCCTAGACACAGCAGCAGATGCTTCTATGGAAATCCACACCTAAAACTGTATTATTATTAAAGAAGCTGGGAGAAGAACTCATGGAAGAAGCCAAAGAGGTAGAATTTCTAGATGTTAAGGAATATTTCTGATGAATGTTGGAGTGCACTATTTGATTGGAACAGTGCGTAATGCTTAAATATAGCAAATGGTTTAGTCTGTTCTTAAATTATTCTTTGATGTGCATAGATAAGAAGCAAGTTGAAGACAATAACTTCAAAGTAGAAAATGAATGAAAATAACTGAAAGGCCAAAACGGTAATAAAATCGTCCTCAGAGTGTGATTAGGACCGGATTTTACCACCAAATTTGAAGGATTTTTAAATAGTGTAGAAGGTTGACATTGAGCAAAGGTATGAAAAAGCAAGTATACTACATAATTCTCATAAAGTACAATATCAAACATTTTAAATGCACAAAAGTGCAAGCATCCAGTAGAGAAGTATTTATTTATAATCATCAGGTCAGAAAGAACTAATATAATTCTGATGACAATATGTAATGCCAAATCACTGTAATGAGATGGCATCAGATTTTGGCGAACCACACTTGGTCGCTGTTGTATCTTTAGGTCATGATCCATTGAAATGTCTCATCTTGATTCCATCTAATTTGGGTCCATTATCTTTGCTTAACATAAATATATGCTTATTTGGCTATTCTATTTTATAGAAGTACTAGCATTTGAGGTTTCTTCTTTGCTATCTAATTCCAGTTTGTCCCAACATATTCTCTTTTGAGCCTATTAGTACATGAGTTTTTCATGAATTTATCATTAACTCATGTGACCATTAAAGTCCTTGTTTCCAACTTGTATCCTGGTGTTTTTCTTATTCAGAATTATGATGGTTTTGCAGTTTAACCAATTCTTCAGAGCATGTTATGATTGCTGTCCTTTCCTGGTAATGCATAACCGTCCATCTTAATCTTTGCCTATTGAATCTCTATTTTTTTCCGCTTCAGGTCGCCTCTTTCTTATATTACCAAGAAAATATGAATGTTCTTGTTGAACCTGAGGTTCATGACATATTTGCTAGGATTCCGGGATTTGGATTTGTTCAAACTTTTTATAGTCAAGATACAAGGTTGAGAAACTTCACTTCTTGTTTATCTTCTGTTTCCCTGGCACTCCCTGCATACACCTCAACACACACAAAAACCGGCATATGATGTGACCTCTTACACCTTTTTAATGCAGTGACCTTCATGAGAGTGTTGATTTTGTGGCTTGCTTGGGAGGAGATGGAGTCATACTCCATGCTTCAAATTTATTTGGAGGCCCAGTTCCTCCTGTTGTTTCATTCAATCTCGGATCCCTTGGATTTCTCACGTCCCATACTGTATGTCTTTTGATTCAATTCTCATGTCAAAATTCGTTGAGCTTGTAAATTCTATTTCTTTTTCACTCATTTTCTTTTTCGTCCTTATGCAGTTCAACGATTTTAAGAATGACCTAAGACAAGTTGTACATGGTAACGACACACTTGATGGTGTCTATATAACTCTTAGAATGCGTCTCCGCTGTGAAATATTTCGAAAAGGGAAAGCAGTGCCGGGGAAGTTGTTTGATATTCTCAATGAAGTTGTAGTTGATCGTGGTTCCAATCCTTACCTTTCAAAAATTGAATGCTACGAACATGACCACCTCATAACGAAGGTACAGTAATTTAATATATATAGAATGAGTTTTGGATCGTTACTGCACTCCATCTATTTTGTAAGGCTATAGGCATCTTTACATTATCATTTTCTGCTTCATTCTGATGTCAAAATTTGCTGTGCATATATATCATTCATACACATTCATTAGCAAGACTTGAAATCTGAGGGACAAAAAGTGCTTTGTTGCAGCTTGCAAATGACAGTTCCAATCATTCTTTTTTTAGGTACAAGGTGATGGAGTAATAGTTGCCACTCCTACTGGAAGTACAGCTTATTCAACTGCTGCTGGAGGGTCTATGGTAAGCCGGCTTGTGTCCAAAATTTAGAAGTATTTTATCTTGCACAGCTGAAAGTGATTTCGGAGAGAAACCCGACCAAAAAAAAAATTCTATATCTAAATCTAGATGCTGTACAAGCTGGATTGACGGAAATTGAAACTTTTGTGATGCTTTTGTTCAGATTTAATTGCATTATGAAAGATGGGAAACGATGACAAAGATCACGCAAGCCTAGGTTTTCATAGCAGTATAACATACACGCAACAATAGAATATTAAGTACTTCTGCAGAAGGACAATCTCCTGAAACAAAGTTGTTTATGGGAAGTTTCAAGGGGCTGCTTAGATTGCTTTCAGCGACTATTTGGTTTGGGAATAGAAAGAAATCTAAATATTATACTGAAGAAGTTTTAGTAATTCATAGTTTGGGAGGCATGTTAAATTTTGACAATGTGATTGTGGGAAAAGATATGTCGGCTAGACAAATTGAAATTTCTTTTAACTCGTTTCAACAAAAAGATATTTTTTTCTCCTAGTCCAATTGAATATGCCATTGCGACATCACCCTCTGATAGAAATAATTGGAACTTTAATGTATGTTTGTTTTGGTGTTAGTAATGTATGTTACTGTAGATGGAGGCGTGCATTTCTCAGTGGAAAAATCTTGACCAGAACTTTCTAGATAAAATTTTCCTGGGTCGTTGAAGTTCAGGGTTATTTTGTTTGATCAAATCTGGGTGGTCAAAGACAGATCGCGCAAGGCGAACAATGAAAATAAACTAAATCCACAAAATTAAAACAGATCAATATGGCAACCAGGGATGATCACCTGCCCATGGGGGCAGGGTCATGGTGCCCAAAACCGGTGGCAGTGCCACAGCAGCACCGGATGCTGACTTGGTAGTGCCACATGAATGGTGGGATATTGTGATCCTGCCCCCTTGGGGCAGGTAATTGTAAGAAGTACTTAATTTTATGTACGCTAAAAATCCATGCCTGTTATCAGAGTTGACGTGTATCCATGCCTGTTATCAGAGTTGATGTGCTGCTTTGTTTTATAATTTTGAGTTGTTTAATGTTTATAACAGACTCACGAAACGCGATGATACTTTGCTGAGATAATGTTAGTTGAGAACTATGAAATGGTACACAAGTGGTCACCAGTGGCTATTACCAAATGCAGGTACATCCAAATGTTCCTTGCATGCTATTCACACCGATTTGCCCACATTCTCTCTCTTTCAGACCTGTCATACTACCTGATTCTGCAAGGTTGGAATTACAGGTGTGCTTTCTTTATACAGTTTTATAGTATGGTGTAATGTTAACGACTGGACTGTATTAGTTTTTGACCTATATCAAGTTATTTAACCAGTGACAATCACATACCGCTCGAGGAATTTTTTTGATATGGTGGCTATAATTTTATTATTATTCGTAACACTCCTTGTTTAGACTTTTGGTCATACTATTTTTCGTTGTAACTTAGTCATATCATGGGTGATAGATTCCAGACGATGCACGAAGTAATGCTTGGGTCTCGTTTGATGGAAAGAGAAGGCAACAACTGTCTAGAGGTGATTCAGTTCGTATATCTATGAGCCAACATCCACTTCCAACAGTCAACAAGTCAGACCAAACAGGTGATTGGTTCCGGAGCTTGATTCGTTGCTTGAACTGGAATGAAAGATTAGATCAGAAAGCTCTTTGATTGATTGCTGAAAATGTCATTTTCCTGCAAGGATGTATATTACTGTACAGTTTATGAGTTAGAAAATTAAGCGCTGCTCAGGTCAGAAAGAGCAGACGGCGAAGATTTTCCTGATTGGCTCCCACATTACCTATAGGGGTCTGCCACTTCTTTTCCATTTTTTTTTTCTATTTCTGAAAATATATACTTGTACATGTTATATATACCTCAAATACTTTATAAAGTTGAAAACTCTGCAGTTATAGTCATCTATTTCTGGCTGCTCTTTATTCTTTTCCTATTGTTCTTGGCTAAGATAGCTTCCCCAGCCACTCGCCCACTCTTACCTAACCTCCTACATTTTCTTGCAATTATCAATTTCTCTGTTGAATTTTGTTACATAATTGTGAAAATCATTTCATCTCCCAAACATTTTTTAATAATTGGTTTATACAGTTTCTATGTAATTTAATCTTAACATAATAAATATTATAATAATTCTAGGGAGCAATAATTAATAACTTTCAGATTACTAGCTCTGTGAGGTACGGTCCAATTGTTGACACACTAATGAAAAACTACAAGTAGTTATAGCATAATAATGGATCGGATACAGATACCAATTACTTAAAACGCCACAACTAGATAACTGAAATTGCACACTCACAGATGCCAAGAAAACACTACATAACTTCTAGTCACCTCTAGATAACATGCCAGTATAGCATTTTGCTAACTGAAGGCACAGTTTCATATCCTCAACACCCCCCACACCCCCACCCCCCAGAAAAATAAAAATGAAAAGAAAATAAAATAAGAAACATGAGTAGAAAATGTATAGTTTCATTCCTCTGTTACTTGGCCTTCGCAGCTTGGAATCTTGGTTCTTTAGGGAGGAACTTCTGTTCAAGGTAAACAGACATGTAATCCCCAAACACAAACCTGGGGTAAATTGGTTCCACATGCACCTCTTTATCAGTTTTCTCCACCAGTTGTTTAGCAGGTTCTATGGTGGCATTTAGTGATGGATTGTAGAATGAAGCAATCGATCTCCGATTCCCATGGTCAGAAACCAAAACCCGGTGCCAAACACTCTTGTACCTCCCATTGCTGAGGACTTCTATCTGGTCCCCAGTATTGATCACTATAGAGTTTTTCATAGGCTGGACGTCAATCCACTCCCCATCTTTCAGAATTTGAAGCCCTTTAACCTCATCATCTTGAAATAGTAGGATGACACCTCCAGCATCAGTGTGAGCCCGGAGGCCGTTCAGCTTTTCTGGATGAGGGCACGGCGGATAATGGCTTACCTTGGTGCCCAAAAAGGCGGTTCCTTTCTCTCCTGCCCCATCAAAGGCTTTCTTGATGTAACCTTTTGGTAAACCCAAGTTTTCATCCATCACCTCCATGACTTTAATTGCCAATTTCCTAACTTCATCCCTGTATTCTTTCATTGTTTCCCTGTCAACATATATATATATATATATATATATATACAGAAAAATGTTATACTAAAACTCAAAGAAGAAGAATGTAAAAATGGATGCAAATTATGATGCTTACTTGAATGCGGAGGTTTTAGCAGGCCATTCGTCTTCATTCTCATCTGAGAGAAGGAAAACATCTTCCCAATCCACATTCTCCAATTTCTCCTCACTTTTCTTCTCCACCAATTCATTTAGAAGCTTAACAGGCTTTGAGTTCTTGAAATTCTCCTCTCTTTCCAACTTGTAGCATTGAGAGGCCACCTTCTTCACCCTCTCCAGTAGCCTCTCAGGGATTCCATGGTTCACCAACTGCAAAATGCCCCCACAAAATTATACTCATTTCAGATTTCAAGATTTATTTCATTGCCTGTTATTATAATTAGTCGAGAATTACCTGAAAGAATCCCCATTTTTCGCAGCATCGCGCAATCTGAGCCAAAGTTTCCGCTCTTTCCTCTCCGTCAAGCTTCGAGAAATCAATCACTGGAATAGCCATTAGTTAATGAAGATTACACAAAGCAAATGCACAAAAACTTTGTATCAAGCTGTTACAGTACTACTGATGTGGTGCTGAAGAGGTTACTTATCAAGGCTATTTATACAGTGAAAATTTGTTAATCTCCCTTCATCTTGGACACGTTACCTATATTTTTATGCTTAAAATTATAACATTATCAAAGTTTAGCAGCCATTGGAGCAAAGCAATGGGCGGTGACACATTAAAAGGTCAATGTTCACCAACCATAACAGAACAGCATTCTCCCTCAGCTGCTCATTTAATTAATTTATGGTCATCATTTCTTGCTATTAATTCCCTATCATACTTAAGATTACTCGGTTTCTTACACGTGGCACATCAAATTTTAATGATCCATGTCAATTATTAGTCCAAGAAATTGATGAGATAACTGTCATGAATGCTTGAAATCATATGAATCTGGTCTAAGCTAAAACCTTAAATATATATTATCAAATAAACCGAAATTATAATCCAATGACCCGAGTTAGAGTGAGTATAAGACTTTGGTAATTAAAGCAATTAACAGTGTAATTAGGCGTTAATACCTTACATTCTACGCTAATCTTGTAATTCAAATCATCTGTGCCGACTTAGAAAATTCATTATGTTGACCTGAGTAATTTTTCTATAATTTCCCTCTCTTTTGACTTTTAACACATAATAACATGCTTCTGTAAAAGAATTAATGATCAGATGAACAAGTTAATTATGCACAGATTACTAGGCATAATTTGAGGATTAAGGAAGGAGACTACATGCATGTAATAAAAAAAAATCTATCTTCATGAAACCCTAATGTAATTAAATTAAATTATATAACAATTATCAGTTACAGATTGTCAACAGCTCTCTGAAAAAAGTATAGATTACTAATAAGAATATATATATATATATACATATATGTATGATCTGTAAATTACAATTAAACAAACAAGCTCTGTTGTACAGATCGTTGGCTTCTGATTTTGATGCTGAGTGTTAGATTATTAGGGCACACTATAACTGGTAACAGATAAAATTGATGGTCTGATCAGTAACAAAGAAATAAAATGCTTTGTTCATCATTGAAGGTACAGTACTTTGGTACTTGATCAATCAATATAATATAAATATAAATATTTCATATGTACATGCAAAGCTGAGTTGTTTAAATGTTGCTACTAAACAAATTAATGAGCGGTCAAGAACTCAGACAACATTGAACGTTCTTGCTGTAAAATTATTTTTTCCGTAGCTAGTTTGTTATACACACACACACACACACACACACACACATACATACATAGAAAATTTTGGAAGATATCGCACGCATAGCAATATACTCGATCCTATTGAAAAAGTTGGATCATGAACTTCTTTATTACAAGTTAGCATATATATATATATATATGATTCAACCTAAATCAAAGTTTTCTTATATATATATATATATATGTAGCATATTCAACGTCTTTTTTTTCGCGATGTGATCCATCCTTACGTATAAAGAGACACTAGCTACACCGCTCCACATATGGGATCGACGTACCGCTAGCTACCTCTTTAACTCGATCGAACGTGGAAGGATTGTATGATAGACATTATTATATACATACATAATTAGTTGTTTTGAAACTTTTAATTTAATAGCCATGCATTTTGTGCCACCTTGCATGAGTAATTAGAATATTTAGTAGTTAATGTACATGAACAGCGAGGCTGCTACCAATGGTTTTCTTTTTTTTTTTTAAATGGTTGACTCATTTCATTAATTTATAGTTCATAATCAATTATCAAAACGTGATCGTGTCACGGTGTTTTGGCAAATTTAATTAATATGATGATTGTTTTTATGATAAATTCTGTCCAAACAGTTCCAAAGCCATGCACGTAGGCTTGCTATTTTAAGAAAATGAGCTAACTGATGACTATATTATGTATACTTCACTTGGAACGCAACGACAGTTGAGAAGTGGGTAGAATTCATGAATCCAGATATAATAATTAATTGATTAATAATACAGAAATGATAATATTAACTAATTAATTTTCAACAATATTAAGCCTTAAATGGCAAACTTGCACATGTTGCTGACGAATCTGGGTGTTAGTCTCAAGGCAATAATTCAAAATATTTGATGTATGTTGGGTTAGAGAGCGGTCTAGGGTGTCTGTACATGGATTTGTAAGTTTGTGGTCTTTGTCAAATAATTCATAGTTTTCAATTTAATATATAACGATTATATAAAACTCACTTGACAAATCATTCGACGTTGTAATCGAATATTCATAAATGAATTGAGGTTGTAGTAACTGGATTCATAGATCTGTATACTTAAAAAAGAATTTAATTAATTATAGTCTTATTGGTTTCATGAATCATTAATCGAGTGTCCGATCTAAAGCTTTGAACACCGCAACTTGTCATGGCAAATTGGAGGTTATAAGTCTGGGCAATTTACTTTCACGGTACGTATATACGATGATTTTTGAAAAGTTAAGATAGCTTTCCAATATTTGCACTACTTTTCCACCTTGTTAGGGCAATATTTTAGACATGGCAAATTAATCTTGATATGATCTATTTCTTATTTTTCAGTCATTCAAATCGAATTTAATGGGTCATTTCATAAATTTAATGGGTTTTCATATGGTATTTATACTTAATTGGAGGCAAATTTCGAAACTACATTAACATTAATTGTTAAAAAGGGTATAAGTTCAAGATTATCTATTTTTTTTTTTGCAACACAATCGGAGAACCTATTTAAAAAAAAAAAAAAATTCTAAGAGAATATGAAATTGTGAAATTGTGACATGAAGAAGTGACATTATAAGTGTGACACAATTTCATTAAATGATGAAAAAGTATCTACGTAATCATCATCTTACATAAAATTGTGTCACATAAGCATGTCACTAATTTATGTCATTTTCCCATGTCTCCATATATATGGTACATGAAAATTTTTTGTTTTCTAAAACATGGTTAATGAGTGGTTTAAAAAATCAATGTAAATAATTTCAATGTTACTATGGGTTTCGTCATATAAGTCCGCAATTTTTCTAATCAACAAAATATGTATTGCAATAGTTGGAAATTCATGGTGATCTTGCAACCCTGAGGAACTGAAATAGAATTTTCTTTTGGCTTATTATAATAATTAATTACAAGCCATGGATACCTTAATAATGAAAAATCAAAACCATGACATTCAAAATACTTATTAGAGTTGTTTTATCTTTCAAGTTAAAAGTATCCTTGAAATTCAATTTAAGGATTACAAATGATCAACTAATTATACACTTGTGGGTTTTCAAGTATATATAAATTAATCTTGTTGGTCCTATCTAGCTTTTCGTTCTTACATAAATGGTATAGATCTTTAATTCCGTGTGTCACATATTCACATATGCATTCAACGTTTTTTTGAGATTTCAAATATATATTTACATATATATATATATATATATATGTATATATAAACTTATCTTCATCTCCATTATTGAACCTACAAATATCCATGGGAAACACATCAATTCATGTTAATTCTAGTTTAAATCTATGATAATCATCTTCAAAGATAATTAAGCACACAATTAAAAATCTAGAACTGCTTCATAGAATTTTGATTATAAAAGCACAACTTCTTTTACACAATTGGCCCATTTAGCATTTTGCTAAAGGCACCATGCATATACTTCATACACAAATTAGCTAAGGAAAATGAAAAATAATTGGAAAATGTCCAATTGGACTCACTAATTATTTCCTCACTTAGCTTTCACAGCTTGGAATCTTGGTTCTTTAGGTAGGAACTTCTGTTCAGTGTAAACAGACATGTAGTCCCCAAACACAAACTTAGGGTACATTGGTTCCACCACTTCTTTCTCTGTTTTCTCAACCAGTTGTTGAGGAGGTTCTATGGTAGCCTTGAGTGATGGATTGTAGAATGAAGCGATGGATCTTCGGTTCCCTTCTGTACAGGCCAAAACCCGGTGCCAAACACTCTTGTATTTCCCATTGCTCAGGACTTCAATTTGTCCCCAGTGTTGATCACTATAGAATTTTTCATTGGCTGGACATCAATCCACTCCCCATCTTTTAGAATTTGTAGACCATTAACCTCATCATCTTGAAATAGTAGGATGACACCTCCGGCATCGGTGTGCGCCCGGAGGCCATTCACCTTTTCCGGGTGAGGGCACGGCGGATAATGGCTCACCTTTGTGCCGAAAAAGGCGGTTTCATTTCCTCTGGCGGTGAAGGCATTGTTGATGTACCCTTTTGGTAATCCCAAATTTTCATCCATTATTTCCATCACTTTGATTGCAAGTTTTCTCAGTTCGCCTCGGTACTCCTTCATGGTTTCCCTGTCATATACGACGGCGAATAATAACAAACTAAGTCCCGTGTTTTTTAAGCATATTGGGGTCGACCGGACCGAAGTGGAAGGTAAATTAAATTGATGGAAACCAATGCTTACTTGAATGACGAGGTTTTGGTTGGCCATTCATCTTCATTCTCATCAAAGAGAAGGAAAACATCCTCCCAATCCACATTCTCCAACTTCTCCTCGCTTTTCTTCTCCACCAATTCACGTAGAAGCTTCACTGGCTTTGAATTCTTGAAATTCTCCTCTCTTTCCAATTTGTAGCATTCAGACGCTACCTTCTTCACCCTCTCCAGTAGCTCCTCAGGGACTCCATGGTTCACTAACTGCAAAATGTCAAAATTTCAAGACACAGAATATTAGAGCCATGTAAAAATGAAAACCCAATTATAAAAAAGAGACGCGTTAGTAATTACCTGAAAAAATCCCCATTCTTCACAGCACTGAGCAATCAGGGCCAAAGTTTTGGCCCTGTCTTCACCATCAAGCTTTGAGAAATCAATAACCGGAATAGCCATTAACGAAAAATCGCAAAAGAAAACAAAGAACAAATTAAACTAATACGGGATTGCTTAAACTGATCGATGTGGGGATGAATGATGAGGTCCCTAACGGCCATATATATATTTATACATGCAAAATTTTATAACCTCCCTCCTACCCGATGTCAACACTACAATATTTTATTAGTTATTAATAATTTAGTAAAACTAAGCAGCCATTAGAGTGAAGCAATGGGCGGTGAGACAAAGTCAACTAATTAATTATTAATTAATTAAAATGTCAATGCTGGATGATCAAGGAATTAACTCATCATTGCTATCCCACAAGAGAAGGTTATACATCTTAATCAACAATAACAATCATGGTCAGCATCATTTCTTGTTTAATTACTAATTCCATTAAATTAATATTCGTAATTAATCGAACTGGGATTTTTTTTTTCACGTGACACGCAGAAAAATTAATTCTTAATTTCTTTGTAATTGTTGTGTTCAATGTCAGTTCGATCATTCCACGATCTGTCTAACAGACTACTGATGATGAGCCAAATTCGATGAGTTACATGGGTTGCCTTTCATGCTTAGAGAACAAAACCCAAAATTGAAGGAATAAAATGATCAGTGTGCAATTATAATGTAAGAAAAATTAAATATTTTTCTCTGCAAAGAAGTGGGCGACCTGTTAATGTTAGTTAATCTCTTGGTATTCAAATCTCTACCGACTTTCGACCGTTCATTATATGTTGACTCCAAAAATCGACTGAATTGTTTATTTCCACTCTTTCGACTTTTTTTTTTTTAATACATTAATGAACAGATGAATATCAATTAATGCAAAGATTACTGGGCATAGTTTTAGGCTTAAGTAAGGATATGAGATATATGCGTATATAAATGACACATATATTATATATAATAATACAAATAAAGCTATATGATTATCAGCAAACCCTAATCTTAATTTAATGAATTCCAGATTGTCAACAGCTCCATTTTACTCTGTGGCAATGTGAACATAACTAATATGTGATGATCTGTGATTCAAGAAGCAGCTTTAATTTGTCTGTTGAACAAATTAATAGTCGGTTTCTGATTTGGATGGCCTAATCTGGTGTCGGATTATTGGGGCACACCATAACTGGTGACAGGTAACATTGATGGCCTAATCGGTAACATGAGATCATAAATTAAAATGTTGAAATAAACATTTTAATTAAGGTACATGGAACCATATATGGTATAATTGTTACATATATTGTCCGGCATATAATTATCGTCGATTGTTTATTATTCATTCTGTTTCAATTATTATATAGACTAATTATTTTCTTTTTCACAAAAATTAAATAAAGTTATTAGAAAAGCAAGTTTTACAGTTAAAAAAAAAAAAAAAGAGGAAAAGTAAGTTTTACAAATGATTTCTCTAATGTACTCTTATTTAATGATTACTCCCTCCGTCTCATAAAGATATTTCCTTTTCATTTTTCATATAGATTAAAAAAATTCATTAATTTTATTGGAATATTAAAATTTGAGAATGTATTACCTAATATGTTCTTTAGTTTATTTAATATTTTACTCTGAATCTTCTTTATTGTTGATTACTATGTATAATAAATAGGGGTATTTTAGAAAACTAAAAAGTTAAATTAAGAAATAGGGAATATAACTTGGGATGGATAAAAAAGAAATCGCGATCTATCTTTTTAGGAGGGAGGGAGGGAGTATTAATTAATGAAAGATAATAGTTAGTTATATAAAAAGACTACATATTTAATTAGATATATTATTAGTTATATCTAATGTACTCTTAATTATTTTAATGATTATTATTTTTTTAGAAAGCAATTTAATGACTATTATCAGTTATATTAAATTAAATTATTTTCGTATAAGAACAATTAAATAATCCTTGATTTAGAAATAAGACTATATATTTGGGAGACAAGAGGGGAAAAAAGACATCCCATATAATGGGGATAGACAGAGTAATTAAGATCATCGTTTGCTAGGAATTAATAAACTAGAACACTATTCAGATAATTTTTTAAATTAATTTCTTTGCTTAGCACTGCCCAATTTTGAGGAATCAAAACTTAAATGTCCTACAAGAACCAACCCCCACCCCACCTAAATATATGCGTGTGTGGAAGAAGCTAAAATGACACAAAATAGGGAATAGTGCACTTTTATGAGATATAACGGTGTTCAACAATCTCAATGCTGGCATAAAATATGTTTGTACATATGGATGACCAATAGCCTCATCAAGAATGAACCGCTCGCACTATTCGCACCGTTTATCAATGAAGTTAACGATCTTCTTGTTCGTAGTAATTGTGGACCTTATTATCACATATATGGTAATAAAAATGTGATAACCCATAAACTTGCTGCATTTACAACTAACATATTCCCCTCTTTATCTCATCTTGAGTGAGAGAGAGGACAGACTCTTGAATTATGAATGGAAGTACACTCCCATTCAGGAAAAAAAAAAAGTACTTTAATTTTGTGCCACGTTGCGCAAGGTTTTAACCGCGTAATAATCAACTAGTTTAATTAAATGTGCATTTAACAACATGATCAAGGCTTTAACACTGGTTCTTGAAGGGTTGACTCACTCGATATTTTATTTCATAATATTATTGTATGTATCAAAATGAGATCGTGTAGGGTTAACCAGATTAATAAAGTAGTGGCCGGACATGGGTATCCACAGTATTCAACTCTAATTTAGAAAGAAAAGGGTACAAATTATTAGTTGTGCACCGCATATGATGTAAACATCGACTTCTTCAAGAATCCACACCAAGTTAATTTTTGTTCTAAAATATATATTGATTAGACTTTTATGTGTTTTTAATTTGAAATAAATAGAACTATGATTTGTGTTAATATAATATTAATATGTGTCTCAGACGCTATGATTAACTCTTCATTTTGTCTCCTATATTAACATATGCGTCCTGGAGTACTTGACTCTTTTCCGAAGAAATCATGCAGCATGCTTAATTTATCTTCAATAACTGTAACATTCATGGCTTCATGCACCCATATTAAAATATACTTTTACCAGTATGTTTCTTATTATATAATAATAATAATAATAATAATAATAATAATAATAATAATAATAATAACAACAACTCACTTCATTATTACGTACAAAAAAGACTTCAAATGCTCGTATATGGGCCACATGTTGCTGACAAATGTTGTAGCTCTCGAGGCCTTCATTCATATTTTCAAGTCTAGGGTGTCTGTACTGTGACATGATATATATATATATATATATATATTTTCCAGTCTTCGCCGCAGATTAATTTCAAATAATTATTACAAATATCATTTGAGACAAATCTTGATTGCAATCATAATATGGTACTTGGGATTCATAAAAGTAATCTGAATTAATTAAAGAATGAAACCATGGCTTATATTTAGCATTAAAATTTTGGCTTAATTATAGTTTTAAGTAAAGGAATATTTTAAAGCTCAAATTGTTCTGATATCTACATTGATTTCGGTTTACCTTTACTAGATTTTAATCTTTGTTTATGATTAATGTTGTTATCAAACCAATATTGTTTAATCCTTTCAAAAAAAAAAAAAAGCAATATTTTTTTTAATAATAATAACTTAATTAGAAGGGGTAAAAGTAATTAAAAAAAAAAGGAAACATTTTTACTATTTTGTAGTAGAATATTTGGTTGAGTCGATTCATTTGAAAGACATTAATATTAGTTTGGTCGTATTATTATATAATATTCCACATTATGACCATCTATCTTTAGAAACGTGAAATGAACGCAATTAAATTGAACTAGTCACATTTAAAAAACTTTATACAGTAACAATTGAAATACTTAACAAAATTGGGTTAGTCTATCATCCTACCAAGTTCCTTCCAAAAAGGCATATATAACACATATAATAAAGTGTTGAGATTACTAGCAGATCTAAACAAAGTCCCATAGATAGGAATCGACAAAGTTTCAATCTTTTTTCATGAATTAAAAAGAAAAAAAAAAAAAGGGAAGAAGAAGAAGCAGAAGCTTGACGTACATATAAGTAACCAATTTTGATCTAATTAAAAGTTAATGATGGTTTAACCCATATTTTCTTATAAATGATGGTTTAACCCATATTTTCTTATACAGATAGGATAGGGATTATGTTAATACTTTTAATCATGTGTAAATGATCAGTTTATCTATTACATACCTTTTTTTAGTTACCAATAAACTCCTATTATCCTTAAAAAAAAAAAATCCTCGCCAAACTTCTATCGCGTTTAAGTATCCAAGTCCCATTAACAATTATTTACTTGTCTTTTCAATCGTATTTTGTGAATTGACCAAATCTCTATAACAATTATTTATTTATTTATTTGAAACGTAATATGAATTTCAAAATTGAATATATTAAATTAAATTAATGCTTGTTTGACAACTGATTATAAACCATTTATTTATAAGTTACCTTTCACTCGATATCATTTTGTCAGACTACTTGAAAGAAATTAAAACTTAGCATTTTTTAGGTAGTATATATTATGATGCATATATTAGAATTAGAACGGGAGGCTGTTTCGTGAAATAAACATGACCTTGTTCACTATTTCAGACATTTTCATAAACAAATTTTATGATAAATCTTCATTTTATTAGAAATTTATAGTTAATATGATCTGCTCTCATCATCTTCAATTATAAACCGGTTGCAAAATGTCAAACCCTTTAAAGATCAGATGTAGTGAACTTCTAAAATTTAATGCGTGCAAACGGCTCAATATAAATGGATGATTATAAAATATTTTATCATTTTCTCTTAATATATTGTTTAATACAATCACATCAAATCAACCAATACGGTGCAATCACAAGCCTGAAACCGAACTTCTGTTAAAAGTGTAGAATTCTATTGAACATAAGTCAGCAGCATCTTCACCTCTATTCCATTTCTTCTCTTCTGATATTCAAAATCACCCGGCTTTTTGCTAACCATTTTAGGACAAATTTCTGGACTAATGCCATGTTTGTATGAGTTCTCAATCTCAAGATAAGCAGTTCTTTTCCACCCGCTAGGCTTATGCCTAGTCAAGGGGTGGTGGGTATTCAGCTTTCTACTTATTCAGCTCCAAATGTCTTCTAAACATGCCATCCTAACTAAGAGAATGCAGGGCTCTGTCCCAACGGTCAACATAGCACCATTAGTGCTACCTCCCCTTCAACCAAATGTTTTACCCAGCAAATCTCTTGTACTTTTTATCTCAATAGATAACATCTGCCATGTTTTCTCTTTCATCTGTACATGTAAGTATAATATATGAAATGTCTTCATCAGGATCTTTTGACATTAAATGTTATAATACAACTTCATCCTGAACATAGCCAACAAGGAAATTCTCCTCATTTCCCACCTTCAGCAATCAAATCCTTCCACTGGCCACCATTTATTATCTCTTCTCCATAGGCCCCCTTTCCAGATTTGATATATTTCATCTAATCTTTCTTTTTACGGGAAAACAACCTCGAGTAATATCTAGTTGACTTGTATCATGCAGTTTCTTGACGCATCTTTGCAATCTCAAGCTAATCTGCCTAAAATTTCCACTAGTGAGAATATAAAGACATGTAATACATTCCAAGTGTAACATGTGAACAAGAAGTATGCAATCAATAGCTTACCTGGATTCCTTTTGCAATGTAATAAATACGGTTCCTTAAAAATGAATCAAGGCCACCACATCTTGTAGAATACGCGTCTTCTGGATATGGTAATTATGAATGCAACCAAGAATTTAGTTATTGCTAAATAGTGAGATTTATTCAAAAGGAGACAAAGTAATAAAAGGGATTTAGCAAATAATATCTTTGCACTCAAAGTTTGATATGATAAAATAGTCGTCTTTATTGGCCTAGTAGTTCATCAGTTAAATATCCCCATACGGAGAAGGCAAAAATAATGTTTCCTAGAGTAGTGACTGAACCAGAACAGTTGATCATTTATGATGGAGATTGACAATGTTATGAAGCATCTAATTCTATTGAACCAATTAATAACGAGAGAGACCCTACAGGTTTCTGCAAATTTAAAATTCAAAGAAATAAAGTACTGGCGCTTGAGAATCGAATCTTACACGTGGCAAGAGAAACCAATTTTCTTCTATGATACGTATAATTCTTGAGACTCCATTGGAGATGACCAGTACCGCAACAGGGATTCAACTGTAACCCTCCTTATCGCACTAAGCATTGAAATGAAAAATCGACAACCATCAATTTTGTATTCTTCAAGAGGGTTTCTATGGCCAAAGCTCCTCACATTTACCTACAAAGAGGTCAAAAGAGGAGAAAAGAATGAGGCTACAAATGACATTTGCCAGCTGGGAAGCACGGCATGAGTAGCAGATACAGCGAAGAACATACCACGGAGCTAAGCCTGTTCATGTTTACAAGGTGATCCCTCCATTAGCAATCCAGAGTCTTTACAAGAACAACCCTCTACATACCAAGGCAGAAATTACTTAGCAGGAGCAAAAATGAAACACATCATGGAGCCAACAGAAGAATCAAATTAAGGAATGATAAGATTATACTGAAATGTATGTATCCCTCTTTTCTGGATGAGGACACCAGTATTAATGCAACAAGAATATATCAGCCTACTGAAATGTACTTATCCCCAGTTTCTAAATGGGAATACCACCATTAATGCAACTGGAATATATGGAATATATTGGCTTGGAACTGAGAAGAATGTGCATACCTCTATTTCCTTCACATTAACGGAGTCATACCCAGATTCTTGAATCACATCTAAATAGGAAGCAATTAAAAGATCTCCAAGGTACTTGCGAAGAAGGTTAACAGTCGATCTGTATTTTCCATCTCTGAAAGTTAATATATCCAAATGAGAATAATCAGAATGTGAAAGTACATGAAGTCAAAGTTCCTGCATAGCCATGGGACATGAGAAAAAGATACCAACTTTGTAGAATCGTCGGATAATATGCCTAGCCAACGATTCAATGATAGGCTCTTCATGCGGATGCCCCGGAAGGAATTTGATGGTTGAGGCAAATTTGAAAGGTGAAAATCACTTATATCTACAGTACTTAATTCATGAAGTTGAGAAAGCGATTGCAGCAAGGCTACCTCAGTAACCCCTGAAAATGAGTCAAATATCACAGTTAGTTGGACATATGAAGGTAATATAAAGCCAATTGCATAAGAATCAAGCACGGCGCACCATTCAATATTTTCTCTGAAATGACATTAAACTCCTTCAACAGCTTGCCCAAGCTCCAGCTGATTGGATGCTGTAACATCAAAAAGTTGGTTGTTAAAGATTCAACGATATAAAAGTAATGCATAATTATGCAATGTGTTTATAAGTGTATTTTACAGTCTCATTACCTTTGTTGGATCAACATTCTTGAAAACGATTTCATCTGCCACTGCTTGCATGTACCTGACAAGAATCAGAAAAACCAGAAGTGCAATACTAAGCAATCATTCAAAAGCTATTTATACTTCGTGGTTCATAGAGAAACCGACATAACACTATTTTTTGAGCATGGCAACAAAAGAATGTTAAGGGACCTAATCACGATGATGTCCAGAAAATCAAAGAATCGAACGGCACTCACTGGAAAATGTGCTGTGAACAACTTTCAGAATCACTGGTTAATATCAATTGGCGAAGATCATAGACATGCTTTCTCTGCACCTGGAAGGTACATTATTTTCTCAGATCTATATTCAGCTAAAATATGTTCAAAGAAGACCTCAATTTGGTGTAAATTTTCTTTGGATGCTAACTGGATGTCTGAAATTGATTGGGTTACAAAAACATAGGTATATCACTATATAAGTTAATCTAAAGATATTGACAAAAATAACAGTCTTGCTTAGTTAAATCCAGATAGCCTGAAGGCTGATGAACTTGAGAAAAATGCCAAATAGTGATTTAAAACTAAAAAACAAAATGAAGTGAACGGAAATCAGCATGTGCAAGAAAGTGAGATCATACCTCCAAAACTTCATCAAATTCTACGAGACTCTTTCTTATGCCGAAGAAGTACTTTTCAGCATTAATTTGTAGGGACAAAAGCTGGGGCAGAAAATTCATGCTTTGCCAGTAAAAATGATAACCAATACAAGAATAATAGATGAAAAGACAAGATGGCAGAAAGATGGAGAAAAAGAGAAGCCGAAGAAAAAGAAACAGATATATCTGATGACGTTGAGTTATACCTGTTTCACAATTGCATCACCCTCAATTGGGATATCCACATCATTTGTGATTCTTGATATAAGTTTTACAGCCCACTCAGTATCAAAATTGAATTTCTGAAACATCTCATCCTGCAAGCTGTTCCAAACTGGAAAATTTAAATTGGCTACAGCATCAAAGACGACACTTCTAAAGCACAAATATAAAGTCCCCATGGAGACGCATGCTAATCTCTAACAAATGTGGTAACCGGGTGACCAGACAGAGGGATATCATAATCCTAACTACAGCAAAAACCTTCTTCGACATTTTACAAAGACAAATAGCTTAAGTATTTAGAGACAAATAGCTTAACCGGGTGACCCGATAGAGGGATGTCATAATCCTAAGTACAGCAAAAACCTTCTTCGACATTTTACAAAGACAAATAGCTTAAGTATTTAGAGACTTATAAACCTCACCATAAAGATCTATCTTTTAACAGTTTACCTCACCATAAACCTTGTTGATCCAGGATCCCCTTGCCTGCCTGCTCTGCCACGTAACTACAAAGAAACATGTAGTTCTCTAATCAGAACCAAGAAAATGTGTGTGCATATAGAAACAATAGTGAAAAGCTTAGAAATACAGAAACACGAAAAACACAGAGTAACAGCCTAAAACATGGAAAGAATGACATGAATATAGGATAATTGGTCAGGTGCATAAATGTGAACTACCCGAATCCTACATCATTTGTGCTGCTTAAGAATTTCTTTCTTCAGGAAACTGCCAGTTCTAACAACTTGCCTGGTTATCAATTCTCCTGGACTCATGTAAAGATGTTCCAATGACACGAAGACCACCAAGCTTTTTCACTTGTAGCCCTTCGTTGAAACAGTGAACTTCACAATCCTTCAGAACTGATAGATAGGTAAGAGCAATAGATTGACCAAGAGGGTTCATTTCTGCCTGTTCATCAACAAGCCTTTGTATTTCCTTCAAGTCCATCGACTGGCTCATCTCAATAGAATCAGAAATTATATTTCTAGCCTCCTTTGATGTCCACTTACCCTCACTTTTGCATACATATTTAACTGTAGTAGAAATTTGAATAGTGTTTTAGCAAATTATATATATCAAACAATGACCAATAGCAAACAAGTTGAATTCGAAACTGATATTTAAACATGACAGGTGAGAACACTAACCTATCAGAGCAGTCTTTGCTATCAAAGCTAGTGATGATGGTCCAACTTTTACCTTAGATAATACCTATATTGAAAGAAAAAGGTATTTTAGGAGTAATAAAAAAGCACTGACTTCCTTCAATTAATTTATGGTAATTCAGCAATTGCCTTATCCGAAGTTGGGACTCCATCAATTTCAACATCTAGAGTTTCTTGGGTCACAGATGGGAGTAAACTGTATTCCAAGACTTCTTTAGCAAGCATCTGATAAACGGAAATTGTTAGTATGATCTCCAAATGTAAGATAAAACTCTCACTATGCTTGCAAGTTCTAATTATTACATTAAAATATGTCAAGGATTCCAAAATTCAAGGAGACAAAAATAAAAGATGGAAATTTTCTAGTGCCAACTGGTATGTTATGACATAAACTGCTGGTCCCACTTCTAAAATAGTCCACTAAAAGAGAAACAACAGCCTGCCTATTGGTGCATTTCAGTTGTCAGGTTCGCAGGGCCAGCGTCCGCGTCAGCGGCTGGCGCCCGAAGGGTGCCAACGACTAGCACTAGAATAATACTCAAAAGAAAGATACACAATTCGTCACAAGAAATATTCCTTGAATAAAAATACATATTACCTATATAAGAACGCATAGAACCAGATTTACCTTTGGATTTCCTCCTAGGATTATGTCAGTGCCCCTACCAGCCATATTTGTTGATATGGTGATTCCATGTTTTCTACCTGCCTGAGTAACAATTTCAGCTTCTCTTGCAGCATACTGCATAAGATTAAGAGAAAAAACTACTTAGAATACATTAAATATTGCATATTCAGGGAAGGATCAAAAGAAGATGTCCTGCTAAACCTTGGGGTGTGCGTTGAGGACATTGTGGGGAATTTCCCTCTTCCTCAGCATAGCTGATAGAAGTAAAGAATTTTCTACACTGCATTGATAAAACTAACATATGATCAACTGGTGACAGGTCACTAAAAAAGAAGAATAAAAGTTCTTATTAAGGAAGAAGGAATATGCTACCTACAAAAAGGGCACAAATACTAATAGTAAATTAACTATGAGCTGCCAAATATGATCCATATTCCGTAGCAAAGATACTAAGAAAAGACAGGATAATGTCAAACAATTCATGCATAATCTATCTTCCTCATATGGCTATGTTATTTTACATGAAGGAACAGAAATACCATTTGACATAATTGAGCATGACATTGCCGTTTCAATCTCATTGCCCTAGAGCTATTCTATTGCTGTTTGCACATGAAGCCACTTCTTCCAGAATGTTTACCATCATTTATGTTATCTTACTTGGAATTTAATTTTATTTAACCTATATCATCTCAAACAAAAAAAATAAATAAATAAAAAATAGAAAAAATTGTACAAAAGTCAAATTCCATGTACCAAAAGCCAAAAATGTCAATTTTTTCCACAAAGTCCAACTGTAGCAAGAAATTACTTGTGAATGGACGAAATTACCCTCCATTTTAGCCATTGATGCCCAAGAACACCCCTTCTTATTCTGACCAGCAGTAAATGATTTTTTCAATCTGGGAATTTGAAATCAAGCAACCACTCGTTGCCCAAAAAAAAAAAAAAAAAAACTTAGGCAGCCTCAGAAAACGCAATCTAGTTGTGAAAGGAGAAGAAGACTCCATTTTCCATCATGCGCGAGGCCAATATCAAACGGAGAAGACGACTTAATTACTGCTGGCCTACCTCGTTCATAGTTAAGTTCGAGCGACCGATCTTGAAGAAAGCTCAGGACTGACTCGTGAGCGACCGTCGGACTGTTGATTCGAAGTCAAGGAGCCTGATTGGGCGCATGAAGAACCGTAGACGAACTTAGATGATCTTGGGATTAGGTAATTTTTCGATCCCACCTTCTACTTTACGAAAATGTCAGGTTTTTTTTCTCTCAAATTTTAGGGGTTTTACAGTTAGTTATCACCTCTCAAATTTGCCCGAGTGTCCTAATTTCGGTAATTGATATTGAGTGTTCGCAATTTTTTGTTAAAGTAGACATATTAACAGAGGAGTACTGACACATATACAGCAGAGCAACAAAGGAAGAAAAAGAAAAGAAATGGAAGCAATATGTAAGTCAATTATTGCGGAGGAGTAATGGCAAATTTTCTTGTTTTTTGCTTCCTGGGTCATAAATATTGATTATTGTTACTTGTTGGATAATTATAAATAATTAATATATATAATAAGCAGCTTTCTTCAATCAAACCTATAACTTAGGAATCCATGAATGAATCTGTAAAAAATTTAGCAGCCATGAACCTCTGATCATTATTATTGCTTTGATTATCACCCAGTTTTGGTAGTTATTGCCAAGAAAAAAGACTATCCCCACTATGTTTCAAGAAAGAAGGCCATAATAGCTTGTAATTCAGATGTGGATCTCCAAAATTATTTCTCCTTTTATCTGATGCAGAAATGATTTAAAGTGAGAATCATGCAGAGAGAAGAGAACAAAATGATGTATATATGGTATTGGGTGGGAGTGTATGTATAATGGGTAAAAGATGGATTATTCTACGAAAGCGAAATGAAGGGAGAAACTGACTAACAATATAGGTTTGTTTGACATGTTTCTATCAAGGCTTCTATACTTCTGGTATCCAGAAAACCTTTGCTTTTTCCTCCTATAAGTATCTGATCAGTCTCTTTTAACCCTTTATATGGAGTCCCCCCTCCCTCCCTCTTTACCCTTTAAGCCACCCTACCTCCACCCTCAACTTCAAGCTCAAAAACAGCCTTCTTCATTGCACAAAAATCCAAACAGTGACAGATACTTCTTAACTGTTAGGTAATTAGATGCATCTCCAAAGTATTTTGTACATGACACCTAGGCTCTTATTTATCTAGCTAATTCGCTTTATAACTCTCCCAGGCTATCATCCAGAGTGTTTGCAATGAAGCTTGCAGAATGTTTAACAGCTGGCATGGAGGAGCTAGGCGTGCATGTACCGTGAGAAGTTTGCTTGTGACATCTTTACTGGGGATATGACATTCGACGCATAGATAATTTTTGTCATGAAATTGCTTTGGTATGTGGTACTAGTAGGGTGTTAGCATCAAATATTTCCTTGTTGATGTAAATAACTTAATTATTTTTGTCATCGGGTGCTACTTGATATGTGGCCACCTAAAAACCAACCCCTAAGTTGGATGATACGCTAATGTTTTGGATGTTGTAGAAGGACATAACGCATCATTTATGTTTTGATTGTTATTTCAATTGAATCCATGATGGTATAGGCCCTCTTTGCTTCTTTAGTTGTGATATCCTTGTTTATTTACAGGCTTAGTGTGGTATTGTTTTATAGTCATTGCCAGTTTGAAATATCCCAGTGTTGGGAATTCTATGTACCATGTCCGACAAAGTCTAGACAGTTGAGGACATGACTCCGAGTATATAGTGCCTAGAGTCAAGGTTTTCCAGACCGCAATTGATTGTTACCTCATTCTATGCTACTAATTGGTAGTTAATCATACCAATGGTTGCTCCCCATGTGATGATAAAATCTCATGATCACGGTATCGTGAGATTTGACTAATCACCCGGAACTACCAAGCTGGCTTGCACTCTATAATGAACTGTAAGATAAGTAAATTTAATTAGGCCTTGAACTAAGGTAACACACGACTCAGAGAACTATCCGTTCGATTCAATAAATGCGCAAGCTACGTGGTGGCAACTAATTCATATAGTAGACCGTGCACAAACAACATTCTATGCTCCACTTAGAAGTTTCACGTTTTTCAAAGTGTCCATGACAAGTCTAATCGCCTTGATATACGTCAAGCCGCTTACCTTAAATGGAAACAAGGGAATTCGGGGGTATATGTGTCATTATAATGGTTGAATATTGCTATATTCGGACTAATAATTTTTTTCGTCATTTTCGACAATACATAGTTACTTTTCGCCGTTTTTGGAAATCTCCCTAAAAAATAAATTATTTGACCTATATTATCTGTAACTCATATCTAACATCTAAATCTATCAACATCGATGTTCTGAAATGCTATCTTTTACCTTAAAGATCATATTATTTTTATGTGTGTTTTTGGAACTGATAAAACGATACTCTGTTATGCTCCAAACAAGAGAACTCAAAACAAATTGACAGTAGCCTCCAAAACTTGTGTAATAGACATGCATAAGCAAGGAAATGATAGATTAAAAATACTTGCAACCCATCAGTTCACTAACAATTCTACCAATCAGGAACAAAAGGAATGAGAGAAAGAGAGTACCTAGTTGTCCCAACTAGCACAGGACGACCAAACCAAAACATGGACTCAACTTCTCCACAGACATGTTCCCATTTTCCTCGGGCAGTCTAAAATTACATACAATTTGAAACACAAATCAAGCCAAATGATTGTCCCCTCAAAAAAATTATTGACTGAATGGAATTATGAAGAAGACGTTTAGTAACAGTGTTCTTACTGCAAAAGCTTAAATGGGTAAATCTTTATGGATATTTGCCATATTTGTGGGAACTTCTATCACTGGCATTTGAAACATTTTTAAGAACTCCTTCTCCTACCAACCAAAGAAAAAGGGAATAAGAAAATCAAGCTTGAAGCATATTGCATCTATGAAGCTCAGAAGATGCCTTACCTCAGTTTTTGCAGTCCCCGTCATCCCTGAAAGCTTTGGATATAGTTTGAATAGCGATTGATAGGTAATTTGGGCCACAACAACAGAATCAGCCTAACAAATTCAGAAAGTATCAAGATAAAGAAGATTGTTGATTTGAAATGAGTTTGCGTAGACGACACTCAGAAAGCAATTGTATAACCTGAATTTTCAGGCCTTCTTTAGCCTCTACAGCCTGATGGATGCCCTCAGACCACCGCCTTTTTTCTTCCACTCTACCCGTCAACTACACACACACCAAAAAAAGTGGGGTAAGGAACCCAGTATTCCATATGATTGTGAGTCAGCAAGAAATTCCAAATGGTAAAAGAGTCAATTAAATTAGCACTGGAATTGATTATGAATTTGTTCTACCAGAGCCTAAAAGCAGCAGCTGCTGCAATGAGGATGAAGAAGATCTTCTAGGAGCCAAAAATGAAAAACAAGAAAATCCTAGAAATAGTTGATTGAGATGCTATTAGCTAGCTTATACCTCATTTATTATAAGAGCTTTCCCATTTCTGACAGTGTATTGGACATCCCGCCTGTAGAACTCTTTGGCTTTCAATGCATTCAAAACAAATCTGCACCAGGCAGATAAATATCCAAAAAACACAAAGATGTCACCAGAAATGCAGGCTGAAGAAGCACACAAATTATCTTGATGCTTTCTCCATGTGTGATAATAAGAACTTAAAGAATCTATTTAATGAAGGGGTCATTGACACAAGAAATACAATTAAATTAATGTGCCCAAGGCCGAGGAGGTACCCAGGAATCAATAATTCAAGAGATGAGACCAAATAATATGCACGGTTAATTAAGAAAAGGAGCAAGCACAAATTTATAAACAAAACTAATATTCACCTAGCCCAAGGATCATTCTCATCCCATAGATCTTTTGTTTCAAGAGCCATCTCGGCTAACTCTATTCCTTCCTCTGTTAGTTCCACTGAATTATCCTTAAGCTCAACATTGTAATGCTGTAAATTAAGTGAAAGTCAATGAGAGTTTAATGTCAGTTTCACCACATAGTTTAGAAAAACTAGAGCATAGTGGACAGCTAAAGAAAGGCAAGGAATTGATCTCACCAGTCCCCGTATGAGCAATTCAGCAACTTTCGCAGCAACAGGGTATCGTACAGCATCTTTACTTGCGTGGCATAAAAAGTATAATTTGAAAAGGAACAAAGAGAAACGAAAGGGGAAAGAGCCTGCTTTATCATTAGGATTTACAGCAAATGTCCCAGTGGAACTCATTTATTTTTCCATTTTTAGCTTCTCTGTATTTTTTGCATGGAGTGGTAAGGTAGCTCCGTTAAACAGAAGATGTGTTTGTACAGATTATTAGAAGTTACTGAAGATTACCTCACCGCTTATCAACAAAGGATTTCGTCCTTCATCTATGAGGACAGAATCAACCTCATCAACTATTCCAAAATGGAACGGGTTTGGCCTAATTTCAAATGAAAATTGTTAGATCTCTCTATATAACGATGTGTACCATACAGCATGAGTGAAACAGGATACCATGTCATCACAAGTTGCTCATCACTTCCAGCAAGATTATCTCGTAATCAAAACCAAGATCCTAAGGACGAAAGAAGAAAGGTCAGAAAGGAATGGGGAAGAAGGAGAACTATCTATCAACCAGCACAAGTAAGCAAAAAGAAGCAATCAGCAATAACTTGTTTGTACATTAAATGAAACACTGTTGATTTTTACTGAATTATTAGTGTATGTTATGTCACACCTATAGTTGGCTCTTCTCTGCTCAGGCGTCATCCCCCTCTACATACACAATAACAATAAAATAATAAACTGTTTTCCAGCAGTATACAGCAGTCTCTTTGGATATCATTAGATATCTTAAAAGAGATTAAACATTCTGTTTAAAGGTGGAAGTTCGGCTGAACATAGAACATGAATCTTCAAGTATTCATTTTTATATCACTAAACATCATTTTTTTCTTATTTTGCCAAGCTGGCTAGAGAATAGAGGTTATCTTCCACTTTCCCTAACGCCTCCATGAGACTGAAACCTGCAACCACTTGCAGGTTTTGTTGACAATTTAAAGCATCAATGTACAGACATTTATCTGTATTCATGCCTTTTCCTTTTTTTTTTTTTTTTTTTTTTGGTGTATGTGTGTGTTTTTAAGATATACAGCAAAAAGCTATCAAGCAACCTTTTTTCTGTAAATATATCCATAAATAGAACACTTTTCCTTGTACTTAACAGCAATCTTCCACTAACTAGGAAATTATAATCAAAAGGAAGACAAGGCTCAAAGAAAATTACTTGGATAAGTCCAACTGAGAGACCTAGAAAACGATGCACACGACCCATCCATTCCGCGTCTCTTTGAGCAAGATAATCATTAACCGTAACCACTGTCACAAAAGGTATGTGTTAAGAACTCGGGGGCAAAAAAAACACTAAACTTTAACAGTCCATGTTACCGGTAAACACATGTTATTCCTGGTAATTCATGTAGTCTTGATGGATTTCAAGCATGTGATAGAAAGCTATCAAAAATATCTGACTTCAGATAAATTACTTTTGATTCTTTAAAAGAATGTTTGTATCTGCTGATTCATACGTCCAAGCATACTTCTGAAGACATAGCATGTCAATATTATTTAATTAGCAGGGACTGCAGAAAAAAATACCATGGACGCCCTCCCCACTGAGGGCGTTGAGATATGCAGCTAGTGTAGACACTAGGGTTTTCCCTTCCCCCGTTTTCATCTCCGCAATTGACCCATCGTGAAGGGCAGCTCCACCAATAATCTGTGATAGAAAATGTTTGTGAACACAAATACAAAGGTCTAAGAAATAATCAATCACAGTTATGCCTGCACAGATAAATACACTATACATTAAGTATGTAGAAATGAGCTTTGAATAGAGTAAAGTAATGCTCTATCCATTCCTCAAATTCACACTGGTCCCAGATGTGCGCTTGGCATCATTAATACCCCTTGATATTGTTCCCAGCTTACCTGATAACTCTAAATTGAACAATCGATCTGTGTACATACTAGAATTCTCCAAAATTCAACAAGCAGCCAATTTCTTAATCAGGACGATGGACAATATGCTGACACTATTCTGTCAAATTCTTGTATCTGCTTCCATGAAAAATAATTTACAATAGAATCGCATACAATTTACATACAAATATTTAGCCATTCATTGGCAACCTGAACATCAAAATGGCGCATTCCAAGTTTCCTCTTTGCAGCTTCACGAACAAGCGCAAAAGCATCTGCGCATATACTTTATATTTATAAAAGAAGAGAAGAAAAGATTTGAAATTCTGAAGTATTGGACAAATTCATTAAAAAATGCCATCTTTAACGCAGACTTGTTCACAAAAATAGATGATAAATAAATCACAGACCAGCTTGAATATCAGCTAACGTCTCTCCCTGATCTAACCTGTCCCGCAGTCCCGTCGTGGTTGCTCTTAGCTTCAATAACATCCTTACAAAACGATAAAAAAAAACTTACGAAAAACACATCAGAATAAAGTTCAGGAACTGCAAATAGTCATAAGAATGAGTGAATGTTCAAAAAAACCTGTTCGTCTGAGAGGTTTTGATATCGAGGTTCGAGTGCATTAACGGACTTCACAAGCCTGTAATAGTCTTTAACTACCCAATAGTTCAAATCAAACTACTTAAATCGCTCCATGTCTTCTTAATGCCCCCAATGTTTTCCTTCATGTTTGGAGAAAAAGAACAAAAAAAAATATGTTAACTAGAAATTAACGAATGGATAGAAATGAAAAGTGTTGTAAAGTTGTACCTTGAGAGAAGCAGAGATGGGGGAAGAGATGAAACGACGCCGAATTGTGCGAGAGGGAGGAGTGAAAGCGGATGGAGTGAAAGTGAAGGGTTTTGTGCATAGAAGAGTTGTATGTTTACGGCACCGGTGGTGGTGAAGTTGTGTCGATGGGAGACGAAAGGTGGAGGAGGAGGAGGCTGCGACGCTCATCTCGGTTGTTCGTTCAAGGAGGCTGGGTTTTTTTACTTCTTTTTCCAGCCAGAGGTTAACTGGAGATTTTGAATGGGTAAATTTCGCATATCATCCCCAACCTTTGCAGTTTTTATTGGGTAAGTCCCTAACCTTTTTTTCAATGCATTGGGTCCTCAATGAAGGCTCACAAGACGGATTCTATCCAAATATGCCGTTAACTCTTTGGGTATGGTCCACGTGAGTTCTTGGTTGAGGGCAGCAGTGGAAATCAATAAAACATATATCTTCTTCCCTCTAATTATCTACATATAATATAAGCATTTTCCTCTATTAAAATAACCACCAAAGCAGCAGCCTGAACAATGGAGAAAGAGTGGGTTCGTAAGTGTGGAGTTAGAATGCCTTTTCAAACTTCGCGGTGTTAGAGATATTTAAAAATCCTGTTACCTGAATGCACACGTTGGCTAATATTCACATTCATAGGGTTGTTTTTTATTTCAAACATATTTTTTAGATATTGGTGTAATCTATAATGAATCCCAAATCTTGGCTATGTGTTGCAACATATTGGCATATATGTAATCTGTAACGAATCCCTTCAGTGATATGAAAATTTTCCCAAATTCAAGCACTAGTTGTATAGCATGTATAGCAAATCCGTGTAGAAAGAGTGTAGGTCAAGGAGAAGATCTAATGAATTTTTATAGGTTAGAGATGTATAGGAAAAAATGAAACGTTGGGGACCTAGGCTGAGAATCAATGTAAAGGTTGGGGATCTGTGGTGCAAAACCTTCGAAGAAATGGAGACCCGTGTAATACCCATATGAGTATGAAATCCCTGCTTCAAACATCAACGTTTGAAGCTAATGTACATAAAGATACAACAAGAAGCAATAACACTATATTTAATTCACTAGTCAGCAAAACAAAATAGAGAGCCACATCTTTCTATATAAAATAAGGAAGATACTCAGCAGCACATTCATCTATTGCAAAAGTAGAAACAAAATACAGCTCGACCCCAAAAAGGAAAAAAAATCCAACGTACATGAAGCTAATATGCAAGGCAATGACACTTTATTCCATTCATTGATGACAAAAAAATGATAGAAATTATCTAAATCTTCCGTTATATAATAAAGCATATAATTAGTCACATAAATTTTAATAGAGGGAAAGACTTTTTATACGGAGATAATTTGAAGGAAGAATATATATATATATATATTACTGATTTCCACTGCTACCCACTCCCAATAACTCATGTGGACCTCACACAAAGAGTTAATGACATTTGGATGGAATCCATCAACGAGGACCATCTATAAGCTTTAATGAAAGATTAAAGATCCAACGCGTTGAAAAAAAATAGTTAGAAACTCAGCTGATACAACCTACAAAGATTGGGGACGACATAAAAATTTACTCATTTGAAATCAAATGACTTTGGCGTATCTCTCTCATTCCTTCCTCCCTTCTGATACAAGCCTCCATTTTTTTCTTTGCTCGCTTCTCATTGTTACCGCTATGCATTGAATTTCTAACGGATAGATAAGAATAAGATTAGAACCGAGAAGGAATAATATTATTATAGAGACGGATGAACAACTATGATAATGTTCAAAATTTTTGAAAAGTTTTGGAATATATTGAAATTTGCCACGTGAGACAACCGAAATGTGAGTGTTTAATTTCCTTTTTTTTTTTTTTTTAATTTTTTGTATTTGTAGGAAAGAAAACTTTCTTTTGCAGTTGTGAGAGCTTATCAAAATTCACTTTCAATTTTAAAAATGCTCTCTATTTTGCACAATATATGGTCTTTGAAATAAAAAGTTCATAGAAGATGGTCTAAATATATACAGAACTCCACAAGATATTACTCGCATGTTACAAAAATTTTATTTTATTATGGTCTATACGACTAGTCCCGATCTCATGCTATGTTGGGAGAGGCGATCAATTTTATCTATGCTATTCAGTAATATTATATATTTACAATAGAAGGTACTAGTTAATCTACAATCTCCAAGAGCACAAATCCTTCCTCCAGGAAGTACAGGTTCAGCACTTGCTATATTCCATAGTACGCCTGACAAAATAATAAGAAAATTCTGTTACTTCTTGATAATCCTGCAAGCTCAAGTCATAGAATACTCACACTATGTGCATTGAAGCATAATAACGCTTAATTATGGGAAAGATTGAAAAATTTTCCCCAACTAGAACTGATAGTATTCTGCAAGATGAACTTCAACCCTCAACGACGATAAACTTCTTATTGGGACATTCTTCCATTAATAGCACAGTCGGAAGAAGGAACAGAGAGAATAAAACCAACTAGTAGTTATTGTGCATTGAAAACTTTATCAACAAAACATAGGGTTCTAACTTATTAACAAGAAGGTGATAGTATGGTGGAGGCACTACAGAAGAAAACTAAAGTATTGTGCATCATACCTTGATTGTGCCATCGGATTGTCCAACAAACAGTTTCTCTTGATAGTATACCAGAGTTGTTGCAACTGAATCACAAGCAACAGACCCAACAGGCATGGCATCAATCTGACCCTCAACTTCTGATATCTCCTGCAAATTAGTAGCATCAAATCATAGAACTAATTAGAAACATGCGAGAAGATTCTGAAACAAATAGCTTTGGTGATCCGACTCAAACTGGTAATTGATGCTGGATGATGCAACAGATTAGGTTCGTAAATGTACCAGCACATTCATAGTCTTGTCCCAGCCACCAGTGAAAAGCCATCTCCCCTTCTTGGTGGTGCTGAACACAGCCCCATCGTGAGTTTGTATGGATTTCACTAGCATGTCATTATGCCAAATCTGAAAATTTTTACATCAAATTCAAGATGCAATTCAAGAGTTGGTTTGACTGTGTAAGATATATGCCAAATGCACACAAGCATTTATGGAATCCCAAAAATAATGGATCTAGTTTGTACAGACGAGAAAAGCTTATGAAGTAGATGAATCTTTAGTGCTCAAGCTTATATTGTATGTATTCCACCTTTATGCACCCATTTTCATGAGCCACAAGCAGCAAACTATTGTCTGCAGCAAGAGCCAAAACAGAAGTCATTTTTCCAGGGATCTCCTCCCCCAATACTGCCAGAGGACTGTGATCACTAAGAGACCATAAGCGGACGGTCCCATCCCAGCTTCCACTATAAAGAACACCATTGCAAACTATCAGCGACGATACAACTGACTTATGTCCACTCATTGTACACGAAAGGGTGTAATCCTGTAAAATAAACAGATTATGGTCTTGCGCCCAAAGACTGAAATATAACATCTTTGGCTAAGCTTTAGAGAAATAAAGTTTTGCTTAGGTGAATCCTCATCTCCACTCTACAAGCATGTTGACACTTTTAACTCTTGCCAGAAGGTCAAAATAAATTCCCACTTTAGCCAAATTTGTGTGTGTGTGTGTGTGTGAGAGAGAGAGAGAGAGATTATTTCATTTAAAACTATTTACTTCTAAGCAAACCATTTCAAGCTTAGCCGAAATGCCAGACGGTTGCAATGGAAATAGAGGCATTACCTGTAGAGACCATGCTTTTATTAATCTGTCTCCACTCCCAGTGTAGAGATATTCAGTCCCAGAAACAGCAAGGGCATGAATACCGCTATAGCGCCAATCCTTCTGCTCATACAACTTTTTAACTGGACCTACACCGAAGGGAAAACTCACTTCCCAGATGCATAAAACTCCTTCATTATCACCACTAATGCATAATGGTTGTACTCCATCCACAAATACAAGAGCCATAACTTTCTGCTCATGACCTTTAAATGAATGGACATGTGTAAGATCCTGAAACATGCTAAAGCAGACTTATCAAGCAGGAAGTACTATCAAATAAGATCCATCAAACTAAAATCAATTATTCCATCTATAGAATGTCAACTTTGCTCAGCACACACTATTATCAGACTGACCTTACCAGTTATCGTCATAGTCATACCTTAACAAAGGATCTGATCCTCAATACCAAGAAGTCAAATATTGAAAAAACAGAAGTTTTTACCGCATCTCGAGAACTATTTTCAAATAAGATTTTGCATCGTCAATTGAATATAATGAAAGTAGATATAACAAAAAATAACCAAACAAGGTATAACATGTACATTTCCAAATACAATTTTACTTAAGAAATTATTTCTAATTAACATTTACTTATGAAAGACAGACTGGAAGAAAATTTTCTGGGTGCTAAAGATAAGGAAGCATAGGAAACCAGGATCAGGATACATCAACCCTGAATTAAGAGAAGGGGTGTGGAAGGAGCTTGTTTTATGCTGTTTACCTGCAAATTCCATACATGGACTGTCTTATCATAGGAAGAGCTGAACAGGAAACCCCCTAAACATAAAGAATAGTGGAAATCAGAAACCCAAGTTCATCAAAGAAAAAAAAAAAGGAAGAACAATCTGTACAATACTCTTCCAAATTCTATCAGAAAGCGAAGTAATAAAGTTGATTCTACAGATCTTTCGTGTAGAAATAAGACTATGTCCATATTCTTTTTCTTACATTCGTTCTTCTTATTCTTTATACATGTATGCATAAAGAGAGGGCACATCTAATTATACAAAGAGTTCCAATAATATGGCAGGCCTCATATAATGAAAATATTTTGAGAAATGGTTTTCTAAAAAGTGATTTTTTATTTTATTTTATTTTTTGGTGAAAATGTGTGGTTAATGAAAAATTTCATATTTATGTGTAAGATTACTTCATTGGAAGAATCTTTGTTGGAAAATGAGTTTGAAGAAAAGTGATTTTTGGGGAAGCAAAAATATAAGTGGGCTTAATTAATTATTATCAAATATGTTGATAAATTGAATAGACCATTCTATACAAAATTTCAAGTTTGCTTGAGCTCTTCAGCCTTGATTGAATATGGACCTAATTTTTTTCTGGCATTTGAGCAGCTTCTTTTTCCCTAAATGTTTGAGAAGAAAACATGGTTTAGATATGATGGTGATTATCTTATTGTCTTCTTTTGCAAAATGTAATTTTGGCCCAATACTAAGAACAGATCTCTTATCCAAGTAAAAATTATCACCACAGGTAAATAGACCCTAGCTAGATTCAAATAGATCAGAAATGGTAGATAGACAATATGTAAAGTCAGTGGATCTACGAAAATATTGTTTTATCTGCAGTGGAGATCATAAGGAAAGTTTGGCATTATCCAGATCCAACCAATATAACGAATTCAGATTAAAGGTCGACAATAAACCACTGCTACACCATTCTCCAAGCCACTTTTAGTCAAATTATCTCCAGTGGTACATTTTCTTGGACTAGGATCTAGAATTCACGGAAATGAAATATCCTAATCATAACATAAGAGAACAATAGCCATTATCAAAATAATAAGAACTCTGAAGATGCTGAAGCAAAGTATTCATACCTCCAATGGCCAGCCCCGTGATACAATCAAGATGACCCTTCATATCAACACATTCAACACTACCCCGCGTTAGGCCCTCAACAACATCTCTGCTCACTTTACCCCTGCCATTGTCATATTTCTGCTGCGAACCATCTATTAGTTCTTTTCGAGTTTCCTTTGATATTCGACAGAGCTCCCCCAGTAGTATACAATGATCTGGTTTCTCCTTCTTTACTTTATGTTTTAAACTGATCCCGAAATCAAACTTTGGTTTAATAACCAACTCCCTTAGGCATTTCCATAGTTCAGTAACAGCTGGTCGATCACTAAGATCAAATTCAAGACATTTGCACAGGATTTCTTTTAGAGGTACATATTCTGAGCCCAACCTACATTCCAACAGAGCTTCAATTTCCTCCATCCAATCTTCATGTAAACTAAGATAATCACGGTCCTTTCTGCCAATTATGGCATTAACAACACAATCTAGGTAAGTTGACATTTCTTCAATAAAAGAGCTGCCACTAACAAGCCAAATGAGAAAACAGGCTAACGACCAAACATCAGAACCAAACCCAAATTCATGTCCCGATTTTCCACAATCCAACTCAAAGTCTTCATTTTGGAACAGTTCTAATAACATCTCAGGACTAATAAACACAAGATTATCGACAAACTCAGTCTTAAAACAAACTTGCAGATCCCCATGACTAGTCTGCATCACCTTGTTCACTCTCTGGCCCATGTTTAAGATCTTACTGAAATCAGCATAAATATGGCCGAAATCATTAACGAGAAAACAGTTTACAGATATACAACCAATAAACAACCCTTCGGAATGTAACCACCTTAAAACTTCACAAATTTGCATTCCCAGCATACCAACACCATTCATTTTGTCACTATTTAACCTCTCTTCCTCCACTTTCCCTACATCATGAAAACTTTTTAATAAATCAGTTGAATTAAAATTCTCAAAAATCATATAAACACACCTATCGTTCTCATTGTACCAAAAGCCATATACTTTTCCGACTCTACAAATTCGTGAACTCAAATTCAATATCGAAGCTATTTCAGTTCTCTCTTTTTCTCTCATGGCATACAGAACACTCATAATTATTGACTCGGAACTATACTTAACCTGAGAGTCTTCACTTTCTCCCACAAAAATCCCGACTTTAACAAGACCCACCTTTTCTTCCTCCGTCAGTACACACCCCAGTATTGCATTACTCTCAAAGGATCTCAAAACTTTTCCGTCAAGCGTTCCGTCATAACTTTCATTAGCCGATTTTTCAACTAAAATACAGTCTCTCGGAAGGATCCATTTTTTCCATTTGGAGTGAAACTCATACGACCACGAATTTCTATCAAGCTGAAACAGGCTCTCATCACGAGGTGGACGTGATGGTGAAATTACTGGTTTTGGCTTCGCAGGTAGTTCTTGTTGTTGAAGGAGGGATGAAAGTTGAAGAAGGTCGATGTTCTTGGGGAAGGAGGACGCTGGACTATTTGAAAATTTCGACAGAAGAGAGCAGATTGGGCAGCGGAGAGTTTGAGGAAAGGGGTTGGGGAGCTGATTGAGGCAGGCTTCGCAGGTAGAGTGGCCGCAAGGAAGAACAAGTGGGATAGTGGTATCAGCGGCGTATGGCTGCAGACAAACCGGGCACTCCGGTGGCTCCACTGGGTCCATGGCCGAGTGATTGGTGGAAGGGGAAGTCTACGGCCATATATATTCGGAATAAGAGAAGGGGAATATGACTACAAAATAATCTCAAGCATTTAATTTCACCCTCGAATTCTCCATATAAAAATCTTGACCCCTAAGTTTGAAAGATATCAATTCTAGACGCGGCTAATACTACAATTGAGTTGGTCTTACACTTTTTACTTATTTTGAATAAGTGAATTCTACTAAAAATAAAGATACATCTTCGATGAATAATATTTTCAGGATTTCTACTGATACAAGCAATAGAATAAAATATAAGAATATGTCCAATCAATGTTGTATATATAAATACAGGTCGATGAATAATATTTTCCGGATTGCCACTTCTATAAGCTACAGAATAGAATATGAGAATATGTCCAATCAATTTTGCCAAAAACCCATAGCATTGTTACTACCCGAGCTTGCCAATTGAATCATTAAGAGAAAGGAATCATGAAATTGATTTTAACTCTCACTTGAAAATAGCATTTGTACTACAAATTAATAGCAGGTAGTTATACAAAAGTATACAACACCATACCCCATGATGGCCTATTGCAAAAATAACATTTTACGCTCTAACGAGAACATGACTTGAAAATAATCTAATATCAAATGTATGACACAATATGGTGTCATACGACCACATAACTTGCCTCGATATACATTACGTGATCATATAACACTATATTGTGTCATATATATAATGTTAAATCGGGACTATGATCTGGCCGGCATGAAAATGTCCATTTTGCTATATATGGTATAATAAGGTACTAATACTGCCGAGTGCATACCAGAAAATTCGAGGCTCAACTTATAAAAAGGAAAAGTTAAGGGGCACTTACATAAATCGGTCTACCCGCCCGTTATTACAATTTCCCTTGTTCCCCAAATGTGCCGCGACCCTCAAGTCTCAAAACGATTCGGATTTATCCCAGAAAAATCAAATACACGGTTCAACGCTAGTGCTTCTGCACATTCATCCAAGAATCCGATTCCGTCGCATCAAATCATCTTCATTTTGGTGGGTCTTGTCTCGTGCTATTCGTGTAAAGTTTACTACACTACGCTTGCGCATTGAGCCTTTAGTGGATTTTGATTTAACTTCCACCGTTTTTTCGAATGTTAATTGTTTGCGACTGATCTGAGCTTTCAATCTGGGGTTTTGGGGAAATCGGTGAAAAGGAAATTTGGAGTTAGGATGGTTTATGGTGTTATCTTTTTACACTTTGAGTAAATGCTGGATCTGAATTTTTTTTCCCTTTTTTTTTGGCAATTGCATTTATCGTCATTTTCTTTTTGTAATTGGAGCCACTTTTTCTAATGCAAAAAGTGTTGGATGGGATATCGGCTACTTGTTAGGTTGTTTCTTCACTGAATTTCACACTGAATCTCTACAAGTAAAACAGTAAACTTGAAGAGAAGTATCGAGACGTAAAAGTTACCCGTGCCCATTACCATGTTGTGCTGTTGTAAAATTTCTAATTAGCGATATCAACCACACATGGTTGTTTTGTGAGAGCACCTAAATATACCTGTTTTACTTGAGGTAAATGTAGGGGGGAACCTCCTTGGTAAATGCCTAGATGCCTTTTTTAAATTTTCACAGTAGCCTCTTGTTTCTCAACCTAAGGTTGCTCCAAATGAAATCTGTTTCTGCATGTTTATGTTGCTATAAACAGTAGAACAAACTACCATGTTTCTTGGAATATTGGGTTGGCTCCAATCCTTTGCAATGGTTTCTGCACGATTATATTCCAATACTCAACAGTTTTTTTTTCCCATTTTTTTTCCTTTTTCTGGAAGTAAACTCCTTCCATGTCCTAAAGGACTTGTATAAAGGTCAAGGTATACTATCCTATCTCCCAGCATCAAATCTATTTTAGTGCTACGTACATCTAGTTATGTTTGCACAATTTCAATAGAACTGCACATATTGATTCAATGCCAGGTCGATGCAAGTTACCTAGCTGAAAAACTTTGTTGCCATCTTTACATGGTTGATGATCGTTTTACTAAAAATCAATGTACTTCTTTTGTTGTCTGTACTCTACCAACATACTCCAGTCAAGCATATATGTTTTCAAGATAGTAGAATAAAGTTTTCGGTTCATGAAAATAATTTGGTCTGTTCAAATGCATCTCTTTATATTTGACTAGTTAGGCTGCATTATGATCAGTAAAATCAGCAAGAAATTTGAAGATTTGATACCAGTTGCTCCCAGTAATTTTATCTCATTGTTTAGCTAGTAATCTAACCAATTATTTTGTTGTCCACTTTCCTAATTTTTGGTCATATCAAGATCTCATGGCTGGACCTGGGAGTTCTATGCTATATTCTTTTCTTCTGTTTGTTGCCACTCTTTCTCTACAAGAAATGTATAGAGCTAAGTTAGCATCAACAGAGTTATTTACTATTCTTGGAGGTTTCAGCAGCTCTCTTATATTTCTCTTGTTGCTCACAGTAAGACCCTATCCTTTTAGTATCATTCATTTCTTGTTTAGTTAATGCTATGGTCCACGTTTGCCTATATGCTCTAAACTCTAGGTAATGTGGTGACTGGTCATGTATATTATTACTACATATTTAACCTGCTCCTCTCTCCCACTCTCTCCAAACTCTATGGATGGTGACAACCGGTCCTCTGATCTATCTAAGAGTTAGAGAAGCAGATAAGGTTACAAACCTAGGTCCATTCAGTTTATAGTGGAATTTTCTTCAACAGTAGAATAGCATACCTTCACTGGGTTGCTTATTTTCCTTTTCTTCTTAGAAAGGGATTTCCCTTGGTTTATTGATTTCAAACTAATACTATCAAATGGATCCTTCGCTGTTGTCCATCAGATTGCTTCTTTTTTTTTTTTTTTTGGGTTTTGGGGGGAGGGGGGGAGGGGGCAATAGCTTGATATTTCGCCCCTTATAATTCACGCTCCCATGATTTCAGCACCTGCACAAAAGTTATGAATATCAGACTTATCATTTTCACTGTACAATGAATGGGAAATTGTGAATGCCGTTCTTTTACCCATTTCCACCCTACAGTCTAAGTGAAATTTTGTTTGGTGGCCAATGAAAGGTTTTCGTGTGGGATGAGTAGGACAAAATTTGAGTTTTTGCCCTGTACATTATCTGAGAATGAGTTCCCCCCTAGTTTTTTCCCTTTGAGTTTTGTCCATTTAGATTTTTTGCCCCAACACTAGAAGTGCTCTTATATCAGCATGCTCTAGAGATGGAAACTTGTGGATATGGATCTATTGAAATGGACTCCGTTTTCCATTCCAAGGATATGAGCATTCTGACATTTCAAATTTGCTTTTACATAATATTTTTCTTTCTTTTTTTTTTTTCCCAAAAATCTTAGACATCTTATTTATTATCTCATATATTTTTCTCATGCTGTGGTCACTATAGATATTTTTATTGGCAAGAGTAATATGGTAGGGAGATTACTGTGGTCTTTACCTCTGACTTCGGTGTTCTGTCTCCAGTTCATCGGAAATTATCAGGAAACATGTGGTATCAGGACTGGGTGGGGTGCTGGTAAGTACCATGTTATTTTTTGGGATAATTCTTTGCTTTGCTGACTTGCAATAAAAGATTATATGTATATCAAGTATCATTCTGATTTATCTCCATTTTTCTTTCCATCCACAACAATCTCTTTGGTGATCTGAACTTCTGGATATTCTTCTCCACCTGTTTATTCACCCAAAGTAATGCAATTATAAATGGACACCTCCTCTTTACTTTGTAAGTTGTACAAATTCACTGCCAGTGTACAGAATGGAACCTCTTGTTTAACATCTGATGTTATCTAATCCGCCTAGCACTCTAATCCCCAGTTTTATTCTTTGGCATCTGCCAAATATTCATTCATGTAACAAAGATGCTTAATGCACGTGCAAACTATATGAAGTTAAACTAATCCTTAGCCGAACTCAAATTTTAACAATATGTAAACTTGCACCCTGTGCAATTCTGTTTGATAATCAATGAATTGATACATGTGGATAATTCATTAAACTTATTGGCATGCATTTGCTGATGCAGTTATATTTGCAGAAGCAGTTGCACTTGTAGCTGCTAGCACTGTTCATCGAGTTTGTATCACAACCTGGTAATACTAGAATGCTTCTGAGCTTTACTTGATAATGATTTTATTTTCATATTTGAACTGAAAGTACAAATTTTATATTCTATTTTGTTTGAGTTCATAAAATGCCAGTGATTTACAATGCATTATGAGATGGTCCCTCTTACTTTGGCATGTATTCTAGAAACTTTATGAAGTGTGACCACAGGAGTCCTAACTCCTAACTCATCGCTCTCCAGTTTTGTGAATTAGAATGTATGCCTTAGCGCACCACGCTAGAGCTAAGACTTTAGCTTGACTAGGATCTTCAAATATATGTTCAAGCTCCAACTACTCATATACGATCACATATAACACTAATTTGAGATGGCTTTCTGTTGTCCGACCTGTAAATACTTAGGATAGAGAAGGGTCTAAATTTCCAAAAAACTTAAAGGATAGCTTTATGCATGTAATTAGAATCAGGACTGACATCCTTTGTCCTGCACCAATGAATGTGGAATTCCAAATCCATTTATGTATGCATGTGATAAATACTTAACTATGTCCTCATGGGACCAGCCATGACTTTTGATTTTTGCAATAAGTAGAAATCATGTACCTTCCTGAATCACATATTTTACCATGTCATTATAACCTTAAGAATTGAATTTACTCATAAACATTGCTGCTGTATCAAATTAATTGCTATGAAATTTTTTTTCACACTGAAAGAATGTTCTTTTCGGATGCCAATGCAGCGTTCTGTTTTCTGCTGGGCTATTATACGAGATCAATAAACTTTCCGGAATGATGCTGTCCAAGAGCGAAACCAAGAGCAAAAGGTATTGAGTCATTCGTGTCTTAGCCAACCTGCTTTCAGAAACTCCTTTTTCCCCTTTTCTTGGGACTTTTTCTTAGGCCCTTGCAAAAGTTATATACATTGGTTAGTGCTATAGACTGAAAAGCTTGAATGTGGATGGTTAAGTTTTGTGCAACTGAAATGGTTACGATAAAATGGTCACATGAGGCTTCATTATTTTTATATTTTCATTACATTGTTCTAATTTACTTTTTCTCTTTAATTCAATTTCACTTCCTCTTGAAGTAAAATTGAACGAGAGAGAGAGAGAGAGAGAGCTAAATATCAAAAAGTAGTATTAAAAGGGTTGTGCAGGCTTGCTCTGGCCGTGCTAGTGGGACATTAGAATATTTGATCACTGCTTCACTTTACGCCTCTAATGACAATTGCTCGTCTGCAACAAAAAATATATATATATAATATTGTAGACATTATGATGTTCGACACCGACCAATTTCATACTTATGCTTTGTTCTACATTTGCAATGAGGCAGCACAAGGACAAAGATACTGTCTTTCCTGTAATCTTGGAGATCCATCCTTACTGCTACACTCGCATAATAAAATTATTATGAATTGATAAATATAAATTATAAAGTGGTGGGACTGATTGTTCTCTTTTTCTCTTATCTGTATCTGTAATTGTACTTTTCCTTTTTGAAAGTAAAAGTCATGATTGGGCTAGGCAAAGTTGGAGAGGACTTCAAAGAAATCTCATTGAAAATGCATATATTACCAATCCACTCGTGCCTTGAATATATGCACCTTTACAAAAATAAACTTGGAAAAAGCTTATTTGTTAGTCCGGTGATTTGACCTAGCTCAACCACCGGTGGCTGGTGGTGGCTTCCACCTTTCTCTGATCTTCACCACCATCACTTTCTAGATATGCACATTGAATGATGAATATATATGAATTCCTTTTTGGGTTACGATGTTTTTTAAGGTCTAAAACCATTATTTGTACTTTGTAGGAAGTCACTAGACATCTTTTATCTTATCATTACAAAAAAGATGGATTTTGGTTAACGGTCACCCGAGTTTGATAGGCGTAGTCTTCTTTATAGTATGGTAAGATAAGATATTTTTGGCCAAGCGGTTTCACTATATTTTGATTTTCTCGTTATGAAAAAATCATGAAAATGCATTTATAAGCTCCGTTGAAAGTGCTCTTTTCCTAACACACCATTGATGGAGGAGACGAAGAAGAAATGGAATAATATCTCGGCCCAACTCACATTATTATTGAGCTACTTTTGTCTCTGATCTGACTTTTTAATGTAATTTGTTAGACGTAAACCGCATGAAACCATTGTTCACAAATTATCAGTTTACAATTTTCTATCCCTCCATATAGTTAAGTTGAAATTTTCTAAGGAAATTGATCACCCATGGGGTAAATATCTAACAAAAGAAAAACTGAGTGATCAGGCTCTAAAAATAAAGCCTGATCAATTTTCATAGAAAAAAATGAGTTAAGTTGACCTTCATTATATTTGAGCAATTAGCATCCTTTCAATTTTCGTATAATAATGTAATAGCTCAAGCCTTGAAGAAATTTCCGTGATTATTATCTCTTGTCGTCCCTGCAATGATTGGAAGCCTAAGTGCGAAGGAGTGAAGTATATTGATCTATCCATCAATGTATATCATTTCAAAGGATTATAAAGAATCTTACTCACTGTCTTTGAAAAGTTAAACCACCTAATTTATGGTGAAATTACAATCTTAAATAACTTGATCTGACTTTAAAGCATTAAAAGAATAAGATTCTCCCTTTTCTCCCCTCTTTAACGAAAAAGCGTGGAAACCCAATTGGAAAGAAAAATCAACTTTAATGTGACTTTAGTTCGATATATATAATTTTAATTATTGTGGTGGGATATACATATTTTCTTCATTTTTTGAAAATATATTTTCTTAAATAGTTGATTTGTGTAATTAGTAGAGAATCTTTGTTTCTTTTATGCCCCCTAACCCATCCATAATTCTACTACTATATATATAAAAGATACGAAGACTCTCGTAACGATTATTTTAAACTAAACCAGATAATAATATTATTTAAAACTAGACAGCGATATTGTAATCAGTCTCTTTGTAGCAGTTCCCTTCTCTCTACTTGCTCTAATACAACTGAATCAATGACCTCGGATAGAGTTCATCGTCTCGTCTAAACTAGATGAGATACGGATAGGATGAAGATCTTTGTCATTGCATGATAGTGTCTACTTCACATTTCCATGTTCTCTCTCTTCTGATCATCTCAATAAATAAAGCCTGTGATGGCTCCCCACAGACCACACAATTTAACGAATACTACACTACATCCTTGAGCAATTAATTCTTTCATGCTCAGCTGCCATTTTTTGAGCAATTGTCTATCCCTGAAGATAAGTGGTTTACTTAATCTGTAGTAATTAGATCAATTACCAGTTTAAGTTTAACATTCATGTTTGCAGATAGATCAACTTGTATTTGTTTGTCCCTCAACTTGCAGGTAGATGGCTTCTTGAGAGACAAATAAATACAAGTTGATCTGTTGCAGGCATGATTGTTGAACCTATATTGGTAATTGATCTAATTACTGTAGATTAAGTACACCATCTTATCTTGAGGGGTAGACAGCATACAATTTGATCTACATGCAGATATGAATGTTAAACCTAAACTGGTAATTGATCTAATTACTCAAAATTAAGCGCTCCATCTTATCTATACGGAGAGACACCATGCGTACAATTGATCTACCTATAGACATGAATGTTGAAGCTAAAATGGTAATTGATGTAATTCTAATAAGCTTGACATTTACATGTCTGCAATAGATCAACTTGTATGTCCCCAAAGATAAGATGATATATATAATTTGTAGAGATTATCAACTTAGATTCGACATTCATGTGAATAGGTAGATGATCTTGTACGTTGCCATTGAACGCAATGTTATTCGATAATAATACTTCAATCAAACTATGATTTTGTCTTTTTACACGACCTGGTAATCACGGGGTCTCTAAAGGACAATAAAATTATAGAACAATTGTTTGAAACTAAAGACAATTAATAAATCATTAATTTTGGATATTTAGATCCCAATAATTGCGGTGAAATCATCTTGGAACATATGCAAATTTGACAAGAAATGTCTGAATCTTGTCCTAGTTAATAGTTAATATGAGCAGGCAAACTCTTTTTAAGTGAAAACTATAGAGTCGATGTGTATATACAAGTATTGGGTGGAGAGCTTTTTTTTTTTTTTTTTAATAGAATGTATTGGATGGAGAGTTATTCATTATTATTCAATAATATTCAATAATAATGAGCAAAGAAAAATAAGTTATTATATATGTATTAATTATTATGATTACAGAAATAAGAAAATGCAACATTAACATGTACTTAGTCTCAATCAAATATATATTAAATGCAAAAAGTAATACACAGTTAATTTAGTCGTCACGCTTCATTCTGATTTAATATCATGTAATATAGTAAGTTAATGGTGTCATGCGATGTATTAGGGTACACCACACGGGAAATCACAATAGTTCATTTGGTTATATATATATATATATATCTGGTGTTAGATCATTTCCAAAATAAAATAATTATGGCACTACTGAAAAAAACTAATGTAAAAAAATTTGCCTAACCAAATCAATAATTAACCGATTATATTGCATCAAAATGTATAACAAATTAAAGCTTTAAAAGGAACACAAAATTGAGAATTAAAAATTAATATTAGCTCTTAATCATAATATATATCAATGAAATTTATTTGTTATAAATTTCTTTAAGAAAGAGATTCTTAATACAAAAAAAACCCTTTGTTTTTTAAGGAAGAAAGTTCATGAAAGTTATATTAATATTTAAGTTATTTTATCAAAAAGTAGGGAAATTTAAAAAAAAATGTAAAATAAATTTAATTGTTATCAAGTACAATCAGAATAAAACTGACAATTATCCAAGGAGATTTGTGTGAATTTCTTTAAGAAGATATTCTTAATTATTAAAAATATATATAATAAAATGAAAGCAAAAAGTTGGTAAAAAATTTAAAAAAAATATAAAACAAATTTAATTGTTATCTAGTACGATGAAAATAAAACTCATAATCATCCAAAGAAATTCCTATGAATTTCTCTAAGAAGATATTCTTAATTATCCAAAAAAGAATGATAAAATAATAACAGAAAGTAAGGAAAAAAATTAAAACAAATTTAATTGCTATCCACCAGTCGTCACCGGTATTCTTATGATACCAGACCAATGGAGGGAAAATACAACGTCAAACGACTTCTCTTATTATTAATATATAGATTATTACTAGTATGCATATATTCTTCTTGGAGAGTTTGATTGAGTTTTCTATTCAACTAAGAAATAGATAAAAGTACAAATTTAGGGCAAATGTGAGATTTTATATCCCACGAACACATACAAGCCTAATTAGAGGGTATTACACAAGATTGGATACAATGACATAATTCGTACACCACTTTTAGGCATCCTATGAACATGAACTATAAATTTTTTTCTTTGATTTCTTTCTTGTTGAGAAGAAAACCCTTTTTGGGCAATTATGATTCAGAAGGGATCAAAATTAGGACATGCTCTTGAAAGGCTTGTAAACTTTGAGGTCAGAGACAACTCCAGCAAAAGAGCCAGTAGCAGCAGCAATGGAGATAATGAGGCAAGCAAAACTTAGAATTTGTAAGCTGAGCCATCTAGCACTCCATCTTGGGATTTTCTTTTGGACTATGTACATCTCTACAGGGAAGTATACGGTAAGAGGCCAGAAACCGAACGCGCCTAAAATCCCGACAACATCGTTGAAAAATGGCATGAGCATGGAAATAACTGTTGTGATGATCACGAATATTGTTCTCCATACGAGTCTGAAAAGACTGAGTCTGATAGGTTTGTAACCCGGGATTGGGACTGGGATTTCTCTGGTGATGAATTCGCTATCCGGGAACCATTCTAATGCAGTTTTCTCAACAAAGGCGAAAAGCGGTTGGCAGTAAACTTGGTAAGCACCGACAAGGTGGATAACAATGGCAGCGTTGGCTATGTCGAGAAGCCAGTAGGGGTTGTAGAAGCCGAAACCGGTGAGGAGATTTCCAGGGGAGTGATCTCCAAATGCTGCATAACCAAAACAGCCACAAAACATGTAAAAAAGTGTTGTTACTGCTACACTTAGCAGAGTTGCTTTCTTCATTGTCTTGTATTCCGATGGCGGGGATTTGATTGTATCCTGTCATGAAACCGTTAGTAGAATCAAAATTAGTCTCGTAGTGCCGACCTCTTTCCAGTGTAATTTTTTTTTTTTTTTTTTGAGTACTGCATGCTTCAACATGTCCCACAAGTTATATGATAATTCTAGGTGTGAAAAGGATAATATACCTGAATTTCAATAAGGATGAGGGAGTAAGAATAGGCAAAAGCTATAGCTCCAAGTGCTTGGAAACTTTTCCATATTTTCTCCATTTCAGTGACGTCATTGCCAATGCTAATCCCGGTGAGACTTCCCCTAATTTTCCCTGTTTCTGTAACAAAATTGCAAAAGAAATATATTAGGTTAGACCATCCAAATTAAACAAACAATATGCACAGATATTTGAAAGCACAGAAAAGAATCCATCTTTTCCTACCGGCAACTTTGGCGATTCCGAGACCTAAACCAATGGTTGAGTAAGTGAAGGACATGACTGCTGCAACAATTGAGAGCCACCATATTTGATCAAAATCTGGGATTTGCGAGAAAATTATTTCCATAGCGCCGAATGCAATCATGTAAGGATTGGTTGAAACTTTGCAAGGACTATCATCTCCTTTCGAGTGGAAACAATTGGATTTCTCAATTGCCCTGTTTATTAGTTATATCTTGAATCAGTAAGATTTCCTGAATTTGAACAGAAAAATCAAACTAAAACAGAGCACTTCTCCAAATCCTATTCATAATTTCATACTTACATCATACTTATAGAGGAAGCAATGGTATAACCAATGGCGACTCCAAAGAGATTTATGTACTGAATTGCTCCACAAATTTTCACCTTGTAACCACCTAATAGTTCCAAGAACCAAGAAACAAATATTAGGCCGAGATAATAAGTACAGAATGATTAGAGTCCACACATTTCATTCGTTCTACAAAAATTACCCAAGTTGGCTTTCACAGCATCCATGTAGGTGTAGTTTCTTTTTCCGTTATCGGGATCGCCGGAACGATAACATGATGACAGAAGAGTAGACGTGTAGTAAGTGACAAATGAGAACAAGAACATCACAGTTGGACCAGCTATCCATCCGAGTTGAGCAGTTGCCCAAGCCAGGGACAGAACTCCAGAGCCAATAACAGCTGTTATTATGTGAGCACTTGCAGTCCACACAGTCCCTATCAGAACACACAACAAATAAAAGTTCAGTCATAATCCAAAACTACTCTAAAAAATATACTGAAAAGTTGATACATGAAGAGAAATAATACCTGTTCTTTTGAGACGGCCATCATCGTCAAAGCATTTGGAGCCAACCTGGGGAGGCCCATTGAGGGATACTTCAAACACTTGGTGAGCATGCTGGCCATGGCTATGGTTTTCACTCATCTTTGTTCCAAATAAGATAAGAAAATGAAATTATCAGAGGAAAATATAAGCTATGCCGGAAGAGGAGAAAATCTAAGCTCAATATCTGTTAATTAATTAATGTTCTCCTTTAAAGTCAGTGCATGAAAATTGCTAAAATGGACCGCTCTGTAATCTGTGTATTTCCCCAGTAACTAACTACTGACAAGAATTCACTCTCACACACTTCCCAAAGATTCACAAAACCCAAATAAATATCAAGAAACTTGTGCTAGACGGGATAATTAAGCAAGAATTAATTGCAGAAGACTCTGTGGTTTATAGGAAGCCATTAACAGGCTATATATAAGCAGAAAAAGAACTTGAAAAATTTAGTAGTAGGGTAGCCTACGCACCTCATGACTCAAAAGACACGTTTTGTCAACGAGCCTCAGCACCCCCCCCCCCAACCGCCTAATACAGATACATATTTGTTTTGTGTTTCTGTATGTTATCTGGGTGGGGCTCGAAAACCCAGCTTTCACTGCTTTCCTGGATGATTCGAACGGGTGACTCTGGGAATATTTTTTTCATTTTCTTTCATAGAAGTGAAAGGAAAAACTAACATGTGATGCAAAGTAATAATTATTTCCTGGAAAGAAATAATATCTGTAGAAAAGGGGCAACAAGTAATTTACTATAAAAATAACTTTTTATGTACTGTAGACATGGTTTGGAAGATAGGATGGGATCAGACAAGTTGCTGTCGGAGAAATTAATGAGGTTCTAATACGTGTTGGCTATATTAGTCTACAGCTCAATCGGTGAATTGACCGTAGTATCAATTGTAGGCCGAAGAAGAACGGAGAAAGAAGAGAATTTGAGAAAAAAAATGGGAGAAGGGTGACATATAGGATTAACTTTTCTTTTATCATTATAGGGAGAAAATCTTTCCACGTTCAGTCAGTAATTAAACATGACACGTAACTTTTTTGTATTTATTTACTCTGTAATTTTGGTTTAAAAGTGAGGATGCTTGTTAGGTACTAAAGTTTGTCGAACATACAAAACGGCTAGGGGACCCAAAGTTTTTACTATGAGACTGATCGTAAAGATAATTAGAAATTTGTAAACCTAACTAGGTATCAAATTGTGGGAAGGTAAAAGAGTAGGCACGGTGCTAACTTCTTATATTTGCAAAAGAGACAAAGCATAGCTATTAGTAGGCCTTTGAAATACACAATATAGGTTGGTGATAAAAGGCGTGTACGTATGATCTTAAATTAGTCGTAAGACATATTATTAGTGAATTGTAGATGTAACTTAACTTGAAAGGTTCTTCAATCATCGACCACTCATAACCCGCAAAAAGGATATAAAGACAACGAAATACAAGCAGCAAGAAAATGAAATATAATTTCAAAAATTCTTACTGTCATTATGTAATTCCTTTCCTCCTTTGATCAAGATGAAAACAGCAAAGAAAAATGAAAAAAGGAACCTCTATTTAAAGAAATATATAGAGAGAAAGAAGGATACTAGTATGTGAAGAATTGGGTGCTATTCTTTGATAATTTTATGAGCAATTTATATGTGATAAAAGGGGAGAAAAAATTCATATTTTAATATGTCTCGTTAAAAGAGAACCTTTGATTTGAATCAAAATAATGTATATGAATTGCTTGTCCTCCATTCTTTATCTGAAACAGAATAGGGTTCCTTTGATATTAATCATTAAGCCTATCAATAATGCAAGTAGATGAGTATAATCTATAAGTAACTCAGACCCCTATCATTATAAGACAAATTTATTTTAATTTTCTTTTCTTAAAATTTTTGTTGGAAATAAGAATATGGTCCAAAAATGGAGTTATCACTAACGGCATTGCATGATTTGAAGCATGAATAATTTCCAGTCATAGAAGCACATTTACAGGAAATCCTCTCATCTTAGGTTCCCGAGATGTCTCGTGAAAGAAAGTGCTTGTTTGGTAAAATATTATATTATTGAAAAGTGTTGATCATGAAAAAGAAATTAAAACCCCATCTATTTGTTATCGAATATGTATTGTACATGTTGTGAATTGACTAGAAAAATTATAATAAAACGAAATTGAGTGACCCACGCTAGTTGGACACCATTTGATTTTTTTTGATTGTTATAGAAAGCCTAGTACATAACACAGTGGGTTGGGGAATATAATCCAAAATTGGTGCTATCACTTATAGGGTTACATGATTTTAAAGCACAAATAATTGGCATTCAGAGATGGAAAATCAGTGGAAATCCCTAGTCTACCATCATTAATTCTTCTAATTCCCAAATCTAGAGATAAATTAACATTGAATTTAATGGTTCATGATCAAAGCAACAAGTTAAATTGTGCATGCACTGTTAGGTCAATCTGTTGGATCTTTTTATTTATTATTATTTTTTTAAAATCTCTCATTGTATTTTTGGGACACGTTTGGATTGAAAAAACTGCCACGTCAACCTTCAACCAAGCAAGTAGGCAGCTGAAAAAGCCAAAAGAGTAATGCTACACTTCTAGGTTTGTTTACTAATTAGTTCACCGGTTTATAATTTTAACCTTAAAATATCATTACTTAAATTGTTTAAATGTCTTAATTGATAATTTTACCATTCATATTAATACACAGCCGGTGAACTACTTGGTAAACCAACCTGAAAGTTTATCATTACTCAAAGCGAAAAAGGACTCAGTTAATCATTGTGGATCGGAATAGAAGCCTTGGTGAAAAGATAAATTATGCATTAACCTAGTGGTGCTAATGGGAATGAAATCATTTATTCGATTATCCGCACGTTGGTATTGCCCTATTTTTACCTATACTTTTTACTAAAGTTAAACTTAATTAATTCTTATAACCAAATATAGTTCATTAAAAGGTAACTTTTGGCTAAAAATCTACCTAAAGATATCCAAAAGAGTGAAATAAAGACGTTAACTATATTAATGTAAAAGTAGATCAAGTTGTTCGCATTTGTGAAGCTCGACTCGTCTAAAGAGACAAGTTGTGTTAGAATTAAAGTAAAGAAGTTTCTGTTAATTTCTTATGGATAATCTTCTAGATTGTGGTAATGGGAATGCTTTTATTTTGTTTAATCATTCAACTTGACAGAGGCACCCGTTTTTTCTCAATTATTAACTAACAGCGTGTTAATAAACCAATAAACAAACATTAAGAGGCTATTTAACCGGCAAAAAGCAACCTAAGTATATCCGAACTACTAAAATAAAGATCTTATATTTCTTACATCATCAGGTAATTATACTTCTTGGAGCCCTTTTACAGCCCACTTTAGGAGTAACCAACCAAAAATTACCTCTAGAAACTCAAAATGGGTAATTTTAAGATTGGTGTCCTTAAACAAGTCTTAATTTTTCTTCCCGGTCGTCATATCAAAATATAAATAAATTGTACACTGATTAGAGATATGTGAAAATAGTCATACAACGCATAAAGATATATATGCATTGCCAACTTCTTGGTTCTTATATATCAATAAAAAATTAACAGTTTAATTTTTTTTTTAATGCTTAAAAAAAATTAAAAGTAAGTGGAGATTTTGGAAGTGTTTAATTTGATGATTTGCAGCAATATTAATTTTTCTTATCATGTTTTATGGAATTTTTCTAAAAAATTGACTTTTCACATGCTTAGTCTTAACAATTCATTTTACTTTTGGCCTACAATATTTTGATTTAAGAGTCACTAATTCTGGAGAAATATATTTTTTTTTCTATTTTGAATTATTCAAAAGTGTTTGGAGAGGAAATTTATAATTGGTTTAATTGAGATAAATATAGAAATAATATTATCTTATTATAGGATTTATATTTAATTAGTTGGTTGGATGAATATACACCGTAAGATTATTTTAATCTAAGTGATATAATTCCTTATCAAAATCATATGTCATATTCATTGGTCAGCGGAACTGCCCCGATATATATATATATATTTATTTATTTATTTATTTCGAATCACCAAAGCTTTATATTACCTAAGTTAATTTACTTAACAACTTGGCTAGTGAGGGTTAATGATGAAAAATATCCCATTTCCTACTTATCAAAAGATATGCCCAACAACAAAATCTTAACTTACCACCAAAGTATTAATATATTTTTCCTTCATTATATTAATTAATCTTGAGTAATTAAATATGTTATTAAGGGGATATATGATTTATCTGCAAAATAACTTTGGTTTGCCACATACCTATGTCTCCTATGGCTGCTAAAGATTATAATTTCGACATGTTTTACATAATTACATTATATATTAAAAAAATTACAAGCTAAAAAATAATATTAATTTATAATTAGGCTGAATTTAGCTTTTGAATTAAATTGAATTTAAGAGAAGGGGGGAAAAGGAAGAAGAAGAAGAACTTTAAAAAAGAAAAAAAAAAGAAAAAGGAAAATCTTTATTTGAGTTGTCTAAGTTACCATTATCATGAAAATGAAAGAACATGGAAAGGAATAAATTTGATTGAGTATTACAAATGGTTAAGTTCCCTCTTATCTTGAGTTGGTGATAGAAACTAAGACAATGATTTTCCCACTTAAAAGTATCAATCCATATTTCCATCCCCTACATATGTGTATATATATTCTCTTCGCGGTCCTAGTCTGATTGCAGATAAATAAACTTCTTGTTAACGTATCGCACACTGAAATATAACGAATAGAAAAAAAACATGGGAACAAATAATAAAAAGTTCGATAGATAATGTTAAACTATAAGTCATTATGAGATCAAGTAAATTCTTAAATAAATTATCAAAACTCGTCGTATAAGTGTAAGATATTTGAGAAAAATAAAAATAAACAAGCTTTGCAGGTAAAAGGAGTTGTTGGGATAAAATAAAGACAAATTAAATTCTTTCTTCAAGGATGTTGATTCCCCAATTAAAGTACGATATATTGAGACCAATTCATCGTATGAACGGGAGCATCTGTCAAAAAGTTAGTTTTATGGCTGAAATATTTGACTAGATTTTCCTCCGCGGAACGTCAAACATAATTAGAGTATATATAATATTCTTTCCTTTTGTTAAACATCCGTATTGCACTTTGTGATTTTAATGTCTTTCTTTCTCAATTTCTCAACAATATCGAATCCGAATAAGTACCCTACGAAAAAGCAACTACATATCACAAGTTCAAAATGAAATACTATTGTGTTGGTGCACCATTTGATATACATGACAAACAATTAAACATCTGTAAAATTATTACTAAGATGTTGTTTTTGATCTTTATTCTTTGAATTTTCAAACATTTGCACCCTTTGAAATTGCAGCGCCGTGCCACCAGCGTTGGTGGTTTTGCGTTGTGGCTGATGGTTGGAGAAGGGTGAGTGAGAAAGATGAGGAGTTTGATTGTAATTTTTGTTGAAAATTTTAGATTTAGATAGACGAGCCTGTATAATTGACATTAGTTCTCTCTCGTATATACTTATAAAATTGGCACTTTCACTAAATAATTAAAAATTGACATTTTTCAACTCTACTGATCATAATTTTTTGACATTAACATAAATTCCCCATGAGTCTATGAAACATTCACCTATCAATGAATAATCAAGTTCCGCTCAGCGTCCCATGATGTTAATTTTCTTTTTTTTTTCCCCCGTTTTCCCCTGCCATATACTTCTATTATTATATATATATATATATCTACCATTACTCGACTATGCAAACCAAAAATGCCAAAGACTATCGTTATTTTATTCTATTCTATTCTATTTTTTCATAGGGCACTGTAGGTAGAGTTGTTATTTTCAATAGAATAAACATATCAAACACCATCAGATTTTTATTATTTGTGTTTACCTTTTTATATCTGGTAGTTGAAATTTCAATGGTAGGGTTCTACTTTTGATTTTTGTTGCCTGTTATGTCGCAAAGACGCGAATGGTCGCTGAAATTGAAAAGCAAAAGTTTGAAATATTCTATAAATTACTTGATAAATACTAAAAGTTAAAAAGAATCTATTTTGAGTCAAATTTTCTGTGAATATTTGTTTTGACAAACGTTATACAATAATTAATATGTGACGTTATTGTATGTATAACAATGACGTTGAAAATTTGTGTTACTTGCACGAAATTCTAGAAATTGTTGACCGTACAATTGATGCAAAATTAAAAAACACTACAACAATGGAAGCAAAAGAAATAATACTAAAATAATAATAAGGTTACAAAATTACTAATAAAATTGTCACTAATATTTTTTAGTTCACTGCACTTGAATATATAAACACACACGACAGAATTTCACCATTTACTTACCAAATTTTGGCAGCATCATATTATTACTTCATGTAATGTAAGTGAAATAAAATTTGATAAGAAAGAAGACAATTAAGAGTGTGCTACCAGATTTCAGGTTCGATTCCCCCATAGGGGCTTGTCTATATTTTATATATAGTATGCAGTTTCCTCTATAGGAATGCAATTTGTTATAGTCCCTATATAGGAGTTTATATTATTGATTTCTGTGTAATGTATTTCAGAAGGATATATATCTATATGCATTTGTACTGTTATGATGTGAATTATAATTGTACTTAAAAAAAAAAGAGTGTACTACCAGGGAGGGATCCAGCCAGGGACACTGCTAAGGTGGAGCTCACTAAGCTTTAAAAAAAAAAAAAAACTGAAGAATTTTGACATATCTAAGTATTCTTTATTCAGCTGACTAGTTTTTTAAGACATAACACATGATACTCAATACTAAAATTAGTATCAATACTAAAATGACACCCAAAAAAAAAATAGAAACTCAAATCAACTAAAATTACAACTTAAAAAAAAAATGAAACGTCTCCTCTCCCAGGATTGTATTCTGTCTTGCGTCTCACGATTGTTTTCTCGTATGGTTAAAATTGTCGGGAAAAAATTTATTAGCCCACTAGTTTGAAAATTTCTAGTTCCGCCCATGCTACAATTGCTTGATCAAGAAAAAAACTGTGCTACAAATTTACTTGGTCAATCTCTTATTTAACCTGTAACAATAATAACAATAGTAATAAGAATAGGTTTAGCAATTTAAAAAAGTAACAAACACCATGTACTAATTCTCTATATAACTCTGTTTACTGAAAAAATCTCTACATAACTCGCATAATTCTTTAGAATATGTATCAAGGTGTACAACTTTTGTTAAGAACTTAAAGAAAAACAATTAAAAATGGTTTCCCATTTTTCTTTCTCTCTTTTTTTTTTTTTTTTGGTTCGAGCAGGAATTAGTCGTTGCCAAAAAAAAAAAAGTTTATTAGAGCATATCAATGGGGAGGTGTGGTGTAGAGGTAATGTGAAAGAAAGAGATAGAGAGAAAATAATTATTTTAATTAAATATGAATAGAAAGAGGAGTAGGGAAAAAGGGGAAAAAATGGGAGAGTTAGAGATAATAAATTCATGATAAAATAGTAGTGGAAAAGGTGTAGATGAATGTGTCTTTGCTGACCTTACAGAAGATAGGAGGAAGGAAAAGTGAGGAAAAAATAGTAAATATGAGAAAAATGATTAAAAGAAAATGAAAATAGATAAAGTTAAGGTACCTTTTTTTCATTCTCTCTCTCTTTGAATGGACCTAGTCCATAATCAATGCCATTGGAAATGCCCTACTTGACGTATTTAACTCAATTTTTCAAATTACAATCAATTGAACTAATTTACAATCCACAAAAGAATTGAGATCGGAAGAGCGCGATTGTAAACTGCAATCAACGAGCGTAATGTAATGTAACTCGTTATCCATCAAGAAGTGCACGTCCAGGTAGATACACAATTTTTAAAAAGTACATAAAACTCATTACTTCTAGTAATTTGTCTCATCAAAAACTAAGTTGTGCCTTTCTACACATTGATTATACTTTATCGTGCACAACACATTGTCACGCTTAGACACATGCTTATATATACAGTTTGATTTCGTTGTTTTTCCACTCTTCACATTTAAGACACTCATAGTAATACATGACCACACTTTATTATTATTGAAATTTAAAGCATGCAAAACTATTGCTTTTTCTTTTATTTTTTTATTTTTTATTTATTGGGTTTTGTGTGTGTCTTACCTCCAAGTTGTAAGCATGTAATAAGTACACCTCACAAGTCAAACGCACGAGAAAGTATAATAGAATACGGTGTCATATCAATAATTTGGTACTGTACAATAATTCAAGTTTTATTTTTTTAATCAGAAATCAAACAGAAACATTAGTTAGGTAAATCGAGACTAATTAATACGATTTTAATCCAATTTTTTACTAATTAATTTTCTTTCATAATCTCAAAATCTTGTCCTACTGTCATGACTGGTTAGATGGGGACTTGCCTCTAACTATGCAGAAGGGATCAATTAATGTGTACACGAAGGGAGGGAGCGTCGCACTTCAATTATTGACTATTTCGGTAGAAGAGAGATTTTTTGAGAGCTCCATGAGTTGAATATGCGGCAAAAATTAGACGCTAGATGCTGAATTTTGATGCTAACCATTAAAACGAAAGTACTCTTATTTATTTATTAGCTAGCTAGACAATTAAAGTTGGGATAATAATAAAATAACAACAATTATAGACTTTCAGGATAATCAACCCAAAAAAATGAAAAGGTTTTAGTATCAGTTTTATTTTTAAACATGAAATTTCATATCGATTGAAGCATTCTTTGAAAATACGAGAACTTATCGACTATATATTTTCATAATTCACCGAAAATGAAAGCAAGCACTTGTATATTTGTTGCTTTTAATTGGATTCAATTCCAGGACCGTCGGCGGGTATGCATCAGAATTCAGAGAGAATTGGAGGGCCAGAAAATGGTCAACTATGATCGAAGGGAGGAAAGGAATGTGGGGCGCTTCCGATCTCATTACCGCAATCAGTAAACCAGTCAACGGCGTGGTCTCTGATCCATGAGGTCCATTATTCCCGCGTCACATCCAATCACCCACAACAAATGGCTCAACTTGTTAGCTAAATTCCACGCCTAACCCCACTACATTACCTGCTAAAAACAAAAATATCATAATTTGACTATTTTTATGACTGATTTTCAGTACGAGTGTGTTTGGCAACAGGCATATAATTTGTCACGTAATATTGTTTCATTTTATTATTAGACTATTATTAAAAAAGTTATAATATGTAGTTAGTCAAATTTGTTTTTTGACTTATTTGAATGGCCTAATGAGATAATATCACGTGACAATTTATAAATAAATTGATCTATGAGCCAATTGTCAAACCACAGTACATTATATATCTTTCTATTATTAAATATATGATTACACATACGAGTCGTGCTACTTGTCCTTGTCACTTCACTCACTGGGTGACTTAGTCTATAAAAATTACAAAACAAATGTGAGGCAAGAAGACATATACACCCCAACAAAGATAACACAAGAATACGTATACACCCTCACTGAGTCACCCAATAAGTAAACAAATAAAGAAAAGTAGCATTATTCTTATACATACCATGATGAACGAATAAAATCTTTATTATTTTTTTATTTTTAGCTCCAAGTGTAAAATGATCGATCTAAACTAAGTCAAATAGTAGATAGGACTTAGGGTTCTTGCTTTTCTTTCATAATGCAAGAACTCTTTTGAATAAAAATAATGTTATTCAAAATCGATTTAAACCGTATATAAAAAAGTAATTAATTGAATAAAGTATTATAAAATATCATCCAGAGACACCTATTATACAATACAATAATATAATCAATTTGGCTATGAAAGGAACCGTCCTCCCTTACACGGGGAGGACGGCTGATTTGGCACGGAAATGGAGCCACCGAAAAAAAAAAAAAGAAAAGAATGGGTGATGCAAATGCAATTCTTCCTCCGTAGCCACAACAACCCCCCCCCCCCCGCCCCCCCAAATTTGATTGTTGCTTTTAAGTAAATTTGATGGTTATGATAAAATAGGGATGGCAAAAACTCTTACGGACAAAAGTTTGAGGAATTTAGGGTGTGGGGTGGGGAAGGTCGACTGCAGAAGGCTGGGAGGGGGGGGGGTTTGCGTACTGACTTTTCTTTTTGGAGGGGGGATGGGTAGTGTGAGTTTTACATTTTTAAGTGGAGGGACCACTTTGAAATTGGGGAAGAATTGCCTCAGCTTTTTTTTTTTTTTTTTTTTTTCCCCGATGGCCCCGTTCCTTTGCTAAATCAGGTGCCAAATAAGCCGTCCTCTACATGTCAAGGAAGACGGTTCTTTTTGTAAAAAAATTCATAATATAATAGATATTGATATATTTCATTAATCAATACATCTTTTTTATTCTGTAATAGCAAAATATAAGTTGAAAATATTACATTCATCAACTAGTCGTGCATAAACTGCATATATATATGGTACTGAAAAATGTTGGACTAAATATTCGGCCGGTGAAGACTCGAGGTTGACTCAGTAGTAGACGCGGCGCGTCTTGAATAAGTGCCCCATGCCTCCACGTGCTATAATAAGAATGTGTAAAATGAAATCATCGCAGTCGGAGGCACGTGCACTAACGTAAATCGGTAAATGGACATTATTCGTATATCTCTGTTATATCGGGCCAACTAAATTCACGGTCGGCCCAATTACATAGTCAGGCGGATCGGAAAATTTGGTAGAGCAAAAGTTTCTGCTAAAAATTTAAATTACAAGTACCAAAGTATTCCAACGGTAACCCTCCAGGGACCAAATTAGCAGTGATTGGATTCTGTTTCCTCCACAGTGGTACGAGTTGTTTCTTGAATTGATTGTTATCTACAAGCCACTTTCCACTTTGCTACAAGAAAGAAAATAACTTATATATTATGACAATGTATTTCTTCTCACGATTTTAATATTAGAATAATTTCACTTTCATACTGCTCTTAAAGATACACATGTGCTTTTAGCAATAGCAACATATAATGAGGAATGCACTTGCCTAGTTGATGTTATTTTGAATACAAAAAGAATCAAGAAACTTAAGAGAAAAATATATTGAAAACTCGTTTGAGATATCTAGAGGTTTGGAACTCAAATTGTGACTTTCATAGTCTTGACACCTCAATTTGTGGTGTGGTAAGTTTGGTGCAAACTCAATTAACAACTTGAGAAGATGGGGGATTCAATTGTAGATTTAAATAAAATTGCAACTCCACTGATCATTTTTACTACAATCCCAATTAATAATTTTCATGAGATGGGGGATTCAATTTATGATTTTGAAAAGATATGATACTCGATTAGATGATCTAAATAAGATGAATGACTTCCTTGACAGGGTTGACCATTATGCAGCTCTTCCGATCTATTTTTGATTAACTTAGGGACTTAATTGAAGATTGTGGCAAATTTGGGGACATCATTCCGGGCAAAGTCTTGGGCTGATTTAGTTAATAGGATTGGACCAAGTAGCTTTTATTGGGTGGGACTAATGGCCACTGGAAGTTCCATAAGCCGTAGCCAGACGTCCACAAAACTTTCGCGATGGCTTATTAGTCAGTATGTGGGTTGTAGCCTACGAGCAATCAAGCGGTTCGGGCCCAGGGACCATTAGACTTTTCAAGGCCCGTAGATTGTCACCCATTAAGCTTCCACGTGATGTAACTTTTAGCCCATCAAAAGTATGATGGGCCATATTTCGCATACGTCACTAAAGTAATCGGCTGCACGCCTGTGGCCGATTAGGCATGCGATGGGCTAAATGTTAACCCATTAAACTTCCTGTCGGCTGTAGTTGTGGCCCATTTAGATTTCAATACGATGCAACTTTTTGTTGACTCAGCTTGTGCCTCTTCGGGAGAAGTTGGGTGTCCCGGCTCATAAGAACTTAAATTCGTATGCTTTATGTATTCGTCTATGTAGGAAAAAGGAATCTATGAATCTTGAGCCTTTGAATAACCCGTCGCATCTCCACCTGTACTTGAGTGATTTTTTTTTATCTAGCTAACTCCATGCCTAGTGAAGTGCCGTTGTCCCTATGATTTTCGCTCTTAGCTGCAGCCCTACCAGGTCTTTAGAAATCTCTGTATCTGGTTTATGATCTCATAGACTGCTTTGTTTTGACTCTATAACCTTGATTTTTTCTCATTGTACTCGCCTACTATACTGAAACTCCTGGATCCGCAAACGGAGCCAATCACTCTAACGAATTTAGAAGAATATGCTCCTTGGTCTCTCTTTTGCTGATTGAAGAAGGTAGTCAACTTCCTTTCACTTGGTAAGCAAGTTGGGTCGATATTCTAAGCCGAGCATCCCCTTCATGTTTTTACTGAGGTGCACTCGATCTATTTAAAGTAATTCTCACTTCACTTGTCCCTCGGACGGGAAGAGGCGAAGAAAAGAAAGAAGCGCTCTAGCTCTCACTTGAAGTACAGGCTTGACGGAGTTAAGCTCGGCCAACGGGATCTGCTCTTTTTTCACTGGAGCAGAAGGTGAGAGTACTGCCGACCTATTTTCCTATGTGTGATCGGTCCGGATCAATCTTCCTTACCAACCCCGGTTCAACCTAGCACGACCAGTACAAATGCCCTAGTTCGACTCAGGTCTCGCTATCGCTTTATAGTGGCACCGTGCAAAGGTTAGAATGAGAGTGCCCCTTGCTCCTTAGCCCTTTACCGGATTCCCCTACGTACCAGCAGAGACGGAACTCGTACTTGAGTCAATTCTGTTTTATTCTCCAGCGTCTCAGGCGCCGACGGGCTTAGCTCAACGAGTAAACAAACAATTGATTGAGTTTAAAAGACGTTGATGGTGATTTATGAATGAAATTAACCTTGTAAAGCACTCTACAAATTAACCATGTTGTCAAATGTCACTCTACGCTATTTTTTGTTTTCTTCGACACATTTTAGTTGAAACAGATGTCCTCAACCTAGCTTATATAGAACAATTCTAAGGGGATATGAAAATAGGACATTATTATGTGACATTTCATGTGGCACACATTCATTGGGTGATGATTACATGACTACTTTTTCATTATCAAATACAAGCGTGTCATATAAAAATGTCACCTAATAATGTTCCATTTTCATGTCCCCCTAGAATTTTTCTATAAGTAATCAACAATTCGTGTTCGCTTGTTTTAAAAAATTTTATTATGTAATTATGAGTTTAATTTACTGTGCTCTTATATTCATGTAGCATAAGAATGTTTTCCAGTCAGACGTTTGGTGGATGTGGACAGAAACCACATATGAGTTTTCAATAATCTCTCATTACATAAGCGACAGAATAACGTTGAGAGAACGGGATTACCATGTAGCATGCAACCACCTAATAGAAAAACTTATCTAAATAAAATGAGAAGTACTGTGACAAAGTCTAATTGCATTTTCCATCCTACATAGTGAGCGAGGCTTTTTTTTTGTCATTTTAATTGGTTGTTTGTAACTTTTGTGGTAAGCTCTATTTTTTTGTCTTTCATTTTCTATTTTTTTGCTCTCTGTCTCTCTAAAATCCCTAACTCAAGGGATCAAAGAGTTAGCTCACGTGGTTAAGAGCCTACCCCTTTATTGAGATTACCCAGATTCGAATCCACACAATCCCCCTCCCTCCATCCCCCTTTGTACAGAAAAAAAGGACAAAACAAAACAAAACAATCCCTAACTCAAATTACGTTTCTTTCAAAATTGTTTGAGTTATCTACTTGTGATCTTTATCTCTTTCGACTATTTGGGTTATCTTTGGAATAAGTTACTTTGGAATAAGTTAATAGGTTACTTCAAATATATTAATGTATATTATTAATAGATTTATTTTCTCAGAAATAATTTAAAAATCCAATAATCATGGTTGGTTTTATAATTATGAATAATATATCATTGTCTTCTTGTCGACTTAGTTTTTATTTATCTTGAATTTCAATTGCCATTTAAGTGTGGTTAAGAATCTAGTTTGTTTTATAATAAAGTGGTGACGTGCCACGTGAGCACGACAACACAATAAACTGAATAAAATTTTTACACGCTGGATTCCATTCTCAATATTAGAGGATCGCTAATGCCATGATCTTTGATCCCGGTCCATTTGAGAGACATAAAAACAAAAAAAAAAATTAAATAATAATAATAATAATCATCTGATTACTTGCATCAAAGGCTGATCGGAAGGGACAAAGGTTCTACGACACTCTGTGACATGATAAAAATTGACCTTAAAATTATCTTAAAAAAATAATAATAATAATTTGACCTTAAAAGGATGATGATATAAAACGCCAAATAAAGCCATATCCATAATCTTTTCGCCACGTTTACCATATCCATAATCATCATCGCACACTCGCCAATCACTCACTCATCAAGCAATTTCAAGTTAATCTGGTTCAGGTTCCCGTTCTTCAAACCCGAATTATGTACTGATATATAATCAGCAAATTGTTTCTAGAATTTTGATGATAAATATGAAATCGTCAAAAGAACTTCAAGTTCTTTCCCATGTTCTCTTGAATTTTATACTACTACCAGTTCTTGTACCCAATTTTGCAGCGGCAAATCTTGACAGCAACACTATATCCGACGGCGGCGCCACCAGTATCATTTTTACTACTTTGGGAAGGTCAAGTTATGCCTTTGACATCTACTGCCTCGCAGTTGCAGGCCAACCAAATGAAATCCAGCTCACGGACTCCCGTTCCGTTAATTTCAATGGCCATTTTCCCTCCTCTTCATCGATCTCCAGAATTCCTCCTCTATCCAAACACGTCCGAATTCCCACTTCGGCGCCGTCGGAACACGTCATTTACGTCACTGAACGTGGTGGGTCATCGAGTATATACCTGGATACAGTGTTCTACACTACTGGGCCAAGATCGATGCTTGAAGTTCCAACTGAGCCAAGTGGGGAAGATGACCAAGTTACGGGGTTGAAGCGTGTTCAGACTCGTTTAGTGGGTCCGAATCAGGGGGTATCGATGAAGGACAGGCCGAGTTTAGTGGGTGAGAACTTGATTTACATCTCGACTCATGAGAACCCGGGCGTGGCTCGAGCGAGTTGGGCTGCAGTGTACTCTACTCAGCTTGTGACCGGAGTGACACGCCGACTAACGCCAAAAAGGGTAGCGGATTTCAGCCCCGCCGTGTCTCCGTCGAGAGTATGGACGGCGGTAGCGTCATATGGGGAGCAAGGGTGGCAAGGAGAGGTTGAAGAACTCGGTACTGACATCTACCTGTTCTTAACTCGTGACGGGTCGAAACGAGTCAAAGTTATTGAGCACGGCGGGTGGCCGAGTTGGGCTGACGATTCCACCTTGTACTTTCACAGAAGATGCAAAGATGAGTGGTGGAGTGTTTTCCGGGCGATTCTTCCAATTCAAGACGGACAACTCGGTGTTGGCCCGGTGACCATTCAGCGAGTCACGCCACCGGGTCTCCACGCGTTCACTCCTGCGGTTTCTGTAGCGAACAAGAGTCTCATAGCAGTGGCTACCAGAAGACCTGGATCCGACTATCGCCACGTTGAACTCTTCGATGTTTTCTCAAATAAATTTATCGAATTAACCCGACTCGTCTCACCAAATGCCCATCACTTGAACCCGTTTTTCTCGCCTGATGGCACCCGGGTCGGGTACCACAGATGTAGAGGTACAAGTAATGATGGGAAGAGAGACGATCTATTACTTGAGAATCTCAAAAATCCATTATCTGGAATTTCTTTGTTTCGGATTGATGGGTCGTTTCCTTCGTTCTCCCCAGACGGCGAGCGGATTGCCTACGTGAATTTTCCGGGTGTTTATGTAATGAATCGCGACGGGTCTGGCGTGCGGACGGTCTTCACCGAAACGGCCTTTTCGACCGCGTGGGATTGGAAGAGAAAGGGAGTAGTGTACACGAGTGTTGGACCAACATTTGCTAGTGAAAGCACAAAGGTTGATATAATTTCCATAAATGTTGACGAGGTGATCCCAAGTTACAAGAAATTGACATTGGGAGGTGAAAATAATGCATGTCCTTCCGCTTCTCCAGATGGAAAATGGGTAGCGTTCAGATCGGGTCGATCGGGTCACAAGAACCTCTATATAATGGATGCTTTGGAGGGAGAGGCGGGTGGGCTTTATAGGCTCACCGAAGGTCCATGGTCCGATACCATGTGCAATTGGTCACCTAACGGAGAGTGGATAATCTTTGCTTCGGATAGGGAAAATCCAGGTTCGGGTAGCTTTGAAATGTTTAAGATTCACCCGAATGGTACAGGGCTTCAAAAGGTTGTCCAAAGTGGTACGGGTGGGCGGACCAACCACCCGTGGTATAGTCCTGATGGGAAGTATGTTGTTTTTACGTCTGATTATGCTGGAGTATCGGCTGAACCCATTTCGAACCCCCATCATTATCAACCATATGGTGATATATTCGTGATGAAAGCAGACGGTTCTGACATACGAAGATTGACGCATAACTCGTACGAGGACGGAACCCCAACATGGAGCCCTAAATATATGAAGCCCGTCAATGTTGAATGGAACGATGGTGGATCTCCGTGTTCATTTGAAGATTGCCACTGGCTTAATATAAACACCCCTACTAGTAGTCTTGTTGGAGAGGTTCGCCACCCGAGAGCATTGAAAATTCAATGTGCTCAATGACATGTATATGCATCACCATCTTCCATGTGGTACTTAGAAAATGTGTGTCATCTACGTTTTATTGTACACAACGGAATAAGTTTGATGAATAATGTAATATATAATTTTCCTGTGTGTATATATTGTTTGAATGTTGTGATGACTAAACTTTTGGAATTGAGTTTGAATCAGTTCCTTTCACCGCTATCCTATTGTAAAGTAAATGACAACATGATGAGGGAAGGGATGAAATGGGATGGGAGGTGGCATTTGGAGTTTAGTAAAGGAAAATTCCTTCCATTTTGATAGAATTAGATTTTCACCGTGCAATATCAAAATAAATTATATGTAATATTTAATACTTATTATTATAAATATTTTTTAATTGTAATATTTTGTTATCTTATCATGGACTAATACTTGATATATTAAATTGAATATGAAATGTAATTACATGATGCCAAGAAATAAAATATTTTATTTTACTTAGTACATATATTATAATAGACATTTTATAAACTTTAAAATGTTAATTATAAATTATTTCTCAGAAACTGTTTTATTTATTTATTAAGTGAATATATTAAAACAGTATAAATAAATAAAACAGTTGGAAATATATAAATAAAGTCTGTGTTATGAGAATAAAAGATTATAAATGATTACAAAATAAGTAACCTAATAAGTATGTTGTATAAATCAGTCTAATTTTTGAATGAACGTTTTCAAAATAAGTGATTATAATAAGATCACGAGATCATTTATCTAAAATAAACTAACCAGATTATCACAAAACTATAAGTTTGTCTTTTATTGAAGATAGGAGAAGATAAAGAAAAATTAAAATAAAAACAACCAAATATAATTAAATCAAATCAAATCAATTTAAATCTAAACAGCAAAGATATAGATAATCGTAAGATATATCGCAACAAATCTAAAAAGTCTAACATATATCCTAAAATACAGTTTTAATTGAAAAATTACAGTATAACTTATTACATACTACTTCCCATTTATATATATATATAAATTTTAGAAGAAGCGTTTGGGATTAGGAGGGCAGGTAAAGTTTTTTGGATTAAAATTTTTGCTTTTTGGTCGGTCGTGATAGAAGCCTCCAAAATTGAGAAGGGCAATGATCATGCCACTCAAAAGTGGGTCCCTTTGAAGGAAAGGATAGAAGAAGAGAATAAAACAACAAACATTTTACAAAGGCCCAAAATTATTCCACTTATATTAAAAAAAATATTCCGAAACAATTGGAATAACCCCCTATGAATAATAAACTAAGAAGGATACCCTGCGTTAAGCTTCATCAAGATTCCATTCAAATTGTATCCCATTCCTTTTGTGCTCCAAACATAATTGACGAACAATTTGCATTGAACGGAATTGAGCAAGATGGCAGTTTTTAGTAATTGCCGGCCAAGTATTTTTTTTTTATCTACTTGATTGATTTTGAACACACAGATAGATATATATATATCTTTATTAAAATTATTCTTTATTAAAATTCTGCCATTGATTAGTTATTTTTTTCCTCTTAACTTCTAGCTTAGTAGGTAAAAACAAAAAAGTGGCATAGATCAAGCCGCTGAACAATAAGCTTTTTCAATGGCTTTTGATGTTCTTCTGCATCGGCATTGACGTTATTAGGCTTGATTTGTTCCCTTCACCAGGTATTTCTCATCTACCCTCCTCATATTTTGGTACTTGTGTTACTCGAACATCTATTCATATTTTTATTGACGTTTAAGTCATCGATTCTTGGACAAAAATTGTTCTACCTTCCTTTGCCTTCGGACATGGCCGAGGAATTGAAGGCTCGGTGACATCTGGTTGATATCTTATAATGTGTTTTGTAAAAAAGAATCAAACATCCTCTTAGATTTTGATAGCTAATACGATATTTTTGTATTAAGAAAATTCTAGTTATCTCAGTATGTTTTCTCTAGTTTTTTTCCTAAAGAAACTTATGACTTCTTAATAATTAGTTGAAATTAATCTTCTTGACATCTAAGAGGTTTTCACCTCTATGTCATGCTTATGTTAAAATCGACAACCATCTTATTTTGTTTTTAAAAATAATAAAAATTAAGAATTAGAGCGGTTCAGCTGTTATCATCACACCATTCACATTCACAAGTACTAATTAGCATAATTTCAGTTAAACCAATTCAGCTGAAAAACTCAAACACTGCATAATTCTTCCTGCGTGTTTGAAAATGAATGAATATGATGAAAATCCGTTTAACATTCCCGCCAGATGTATGGCGGGATTATCCCGCTATAAACACACATTGCCGGAGATTACTGAGATAATAGTGTGGGCCCTCAAATACAAAGGTTCACAATGTGTAGTTTTCCCCAATAATCTCCCGCCACGTGTGTCCATGATAGGATAATCCCAGCATGCATTTGGTGGGAGTTTGATGGGAGATTATTTTTCTTGGGGAGGAAAAAAAAAAACAGCTAAAGCTACTGAAATCACCATGTCATATGAAACAAATTATTGTACAAATCTAAGTGGCTTACGTTTTGTAAGTTAGTTTATTATTATTCCTTTCCTTGATTGTATTTTCACAATTCAAATTAAGTCATGCAGACATGGACTCCAGGCATGTTCCATGACTTGTACTAATAAAAAAAATTAACTATTCCAAGAATCCTATTTTTACCAGAGAAGAAACTGCTTGAATATGGGCAAGAAATAAACAAAATAAGAACCTAGTACCTATTTTAGACGGGTTACATTATGATATTTCTTCTATATAAATAAGCAACACCAGAGTAAGAAACCATATCCAACTTCATTGAAACAGACACATATTCTGTATAGTCTAATACACAGACACATGGGGAGCTTGCAGCAACAACAACACCGAGTAGCGTCAGTGACGGAGACACCACCGGCCGGGGGTGTTGCCACCAATAGCAAACGATACGACGATCAACATGTTGTTGAACAGCAGGTTGATATATATACTTCTGTTTTGCTTACTTTTACTAAGTACTTTAATAATTTATGAGTCTATTAAGCCTTTTGTGATTGGATTGAAGAAGCCTGGATGGAGAAACTTCTTGGCATATGTCGGCCCTGGATTCTTGGTCTCATTGGCATACCTTGATCCTGGAAATTGTAAGTTGTATCCATAAAGCATGCTCGATACACTGTACTGAACAATATTGTCGTCATTTAACAGTATTACTGGTGCATATTATTTGATTTGATGCCATAATATTGCAGTGGAAACTGATTTGCAAGCTGGTGCAAACCATGGATATGAAGTAATTCAAAAATCTTCTTCTTTTTCTATCTGTTCATGTGTCATTATTGTTACTAATATTTGATCATTTGCAATGATCAGCTACTCTGGGTGATACTTATCGGATTAATCTTCGCTTTAATCATCCAATCACTTGCAGCCAATCTTGGAGTCAGCAGTGGTAATTAATTAGACAAAAACTTGCACCTTATAGTTTATAATTATTGGGTGAAATTCATTTGCAGGAATGAATTTAACAATCCTTTGGGGTCTGAAGTCTGATTTTCTTGCTTAATATATGCAGGCAAACATCTCTCAGAACTGTGCAAGGCTGAGTACCCGAGATATGTACGATACTGCCTGTGGATATTAGCTGAGGTTGCTGTCATCGCGGCTGACATTCCCGAAGGTACCATTTTTACCTTTAAAAGGAACTCCTTACCCCTCTCTTTCGTATAATACACAGCATGTAAACTTGAATTTTGTACGCTTGTTTATCTACACACGCACATACAAATACATGCTCGACTGAAAAGGGTTACTCTTGACAGTGATAGGGACGGCATTTGCACTTAACATATTGTTCCACATCCCAGTTTGGGTTGGAGTTCTTTGCACTGGTTTGAGTACTCTGCTACTATTAGGCCTCCAGAGATATGGGGTAAGCTATCCATCTCTTGAAGAAATACATTGAATCAGTGACCTTAATGTTTCCTTTCTTGAGAAATTATTTAATCAAAATATTTATCACAAGGATAAGTTTGCGCACAACTTGAAAATACCGAATCCCTTTTTAAATACCGAAAGTTGCACAGAACATCATCTTTAACAGTTAAAGTAAACATGACTTATTTTACATTGATGAGATCAAAATGTCCTTATTTCTTATGTTTTTATTTACAAGTTTTGATTTTTTACTTTCTATTACAATCTGATAGGCTCTCTGACATATATTTAAATCAATATTTACAAAAAAGAATCCTTCTTGTTCCGTCACTAGTCAATAATGCCGAAGAAACAAACACTAAATGTTAGTTATACTATTATCCATATGACCTCTGACTCCTTCATATTTTAAATTTTTATATCTATTTAATTCGTCATCCAACTGCCAGGATAAGAATGCAATGGTCTGTGCAGACTGCAGATAGATATATATCAAATTAATGCCTTCTATCTTTAAAAAAATCTGGTAAATAAGAAAAGAAAAAAAAATCAGACCCTATTTTAAGGATGAAACAAAACCCACTTATTAAATTTTGAGAATGCAAACATTAATTAGCTCGAAAAATACAAAAGATGTGTTTCAATTGTTTGAATAATGTTTCATGCAAATTCAACAGGTGAGAAAGCTTGAATTGTTGATAGCGATATTGGTATTCATCATGGCTGGATGTTTTTTTGGTGAAATGAGCTATGTGAAGCCTCCTGCAAAGGATGTAATGAAAGGAATGTTCATTCCCAAACTTGGTGGCCAAGGTGCGACCGGTGATGCCATCGCCCTATTGGGTGCTCTCGTCATGCCGTAGGGATCAAAACCTGTAATTTTTCCCAATAAAAGTTAATCTTTCATAGAATTTTTAATAAGGACTATCTCTCCGGTTTCTGGACAGGCATAATCTTTTCTTGCATTCCGCACTTGTGCTCTCTAGGAAAGTACCAAATTCAGTCCGGGGCATCAATGTAAGTTGTTCATCATTTTCAGTACGTGTATTCGACCACGTGTGTTTAAGTAATAAATCAATCGGTGGTAGGTTGACATCCCGATAACATTCAATGTACTATCAATTATTGTTTTTCGTGTCTTCTTCTTTATCATCGGATTGAAGCCAGCTGTCTGATCTCATAACAAATGCATTAAAGTAGTGATCAGTATAAATACTAGTAATGGCAAAATGAAATTGCCAATAAATCATCACCATGAATGTGAAAACTGTTCAAGAACTATGAAGTCAATGACAATGAAAGAAAATTTAAAAATGAAAAATGATACTTTTCTTTTCGCTGTCACACTTTCTCATCAGAATTAAAATATTAGAGTGGACTAACATTTAAAACTGAACCACATGTAAATTGATCTTTTTTTGTTTCCTCTTTTTAACCCGTTGTTCGCAGGACGCGTGCCAATTTTTCTTGATTGAGAGTGGATTTGCCCTGTTTGTAGCATTCTTGATCAATGTAGCTGTTGTATCAGTATCAGGCACTGTTTGCTCTGAAAACAATTTGTCTAAGAATGCTAAAGATAGCTGCAGTGATCTAACACTCAACTCTGCTTCTTTCCTGCTCAAGGTTCAATGGCTTTTCTATATGCATATTCTTACCTTCTTTCATCCTCTCCGTCAGAGAAATTTATTAGATGCCTCTTTTCATTAATCACACTGCCCTGTCTTAAAATCTCATGTAACCTCTGCAGAATGTTTTGGGAAGTTCGAGTTCTAAAGTTTACGCCATTGCATTGCTAGCCTCGGGCCAGAGCTCTACCATTACCGGCACGTATGCAGGACAATACATTATGCAGGTACACTACTATGTAACGGGATAGTACAACAAATAAGAATTTGAACTTCTTTTCTTTCTCTATTACGGTCAAGTAATAACTAATTCTCTGTACTAGCCAGATAAGTAATTTTATTGTTTCAATTGAACAGGGTTTCTTGAACATGAAGATGAAGACATGGATTCGAAACTTTGTGACTCGCTGCATTGCTATCACACCTAGTCTAATTGTCTCAATTATTGGCGGATCATCTGGAGCAGGCCGACTGATCATCATTGCATCGGTTTGTGTAGTTTTGTACTTCAAAATTTTGTTAACAGTCATGATATATGAATTATAATAATCTTATGACAATTGGATCCCTTTGGATGAATTTTCTGCAGATGATACTTTCTTTTGAACTTCCATTTGCCCTCATCCCTCTACTCAAATTCAGCAGTAGTCCCACCAAAATGGGACCTCACATAAATTCAATTTATGTAAGCTCAAAACCATTTCAGTTCTTCCAAGAATTCAACTTTTCTTTTTTCTTTTTATTTAATTCTGTAATTGATTAACTTTAAAATTTTGTTTGCAGATTGTGGTGTTCTCATGGATATTGGGGTTAGGAATCATAGGCATCAACATCTACTATTTAAGCACAGCCTTTGTGGACTGGTTGATTCACAACAACCTACCAAAATTTGCGAATGTCTTTATTGGAATCATTGTTTTTCCACTAATGGCAGTGTATATAATATCAGTAATCTACCTTATGTTCCGAAAGGACACAGTTGTCACTTTCATCGAGCCCACAAAACTCGATCCAATCGCTCAAGCGCGTATGGAAAATGGGAATGCCGACATAGGCTGTGAACACGAGTTGCAGCCTGTTCCATATAGAGAGGATCTTGCTCACATTCCATTGCCTCAGTAGAGTTGTAGGAAAAGAATGCTTTGCTTATCCAATACCCCTTTTTTCAGCCCTGTTCTCTTTGATTTCTATATAGCTAAATGTTATTAACGGTGTTACCCACTCCTCATGCACACCTAGATATTTTGCCTAGGTCTTATTGTAATACTTTCCTCTGTTTACAGCATGTACAACTGAGCTTAAAAGGGTTTCTTTAGCTGATTTTTGTGAAAGTATGTAGAGATATGCTACTTGGAAAGCAGCTAAAAAGTCACTTTTAAGCATATCAAATAACATCTTTGTTTATGAAGTTAAAAGGATTATTGTTTATCCATATGGTTTTACATTTTGCAATTTACTAATACATGATTAGCAGAGCATAAAGAAGAAGGGATCTATAGGATTAACTTCCATTACTCTATATTTCAATGAATTAAATATGCTATACAAAATAAACCTCAAGTCAGAATGGAAGCCATTTTTATACACATTGAGCTTCAATCAACAAACTTTTACGAATTCCTGGGCAGGGATCACCTCCAAATATTCGATGTGACTGAGGGACAGTGCAACTCCTTTTTCCGATACAAGCCTGCGGAAATCATTTTGAAAGCAGAATGTGTAAGTTGGAAGTCTAAAGCAGGATGAATTGCTTCACAAGTGTTTAGAAAGTTTTACCTTCTCTACAACATTAATGGAATTAGGCGAGTGACACCTTCCAACAGAATAATCTTCACAAGTACCAGAAGGGCTACCATAACTAGCAAATACGATTTTGGATATCAATTTTTTTGGAGGACAACTGAGCTGAACTTTAGGTCTTCTTCCATGATGACTATTCTCCTTATTTTGGCTCTGTGGTTTCCAAGAGATCGGAAGAGCACACGTCTTGGAAGCCAACACATGTCCACATACTTTTGTTATCGAAACAGTGTCTATTGATATGCCAACCGGGTTGCCAGATTCTTCTTCGAACAGGACTAACAGGTTTTTAGTAGGTTTGAGAAATGATCTTGGTATATGGTACCTGAAATTGTAAGACAGAATAAACATCAGCACTAAAAGACCAGAATTTCACACCTAAATTGTACATATATAACCTGTTAATTGTGTGAAGCATACCATATCTGTGAAGGAAAGCCATCTGGTGTATGAAATGAGACCCAATACCGGCCAATACTCTGGCCATTAATCCATGTTTCACCCTTTCCCATGGAACCGAGGTTTATAGCGACCGGATCAGTGCCCCCAGGGGCATCAAATGTGGCCTGTAAAGATACAATTTGCTCATTTATTACTTTGATTCAAAAAATAAAAAGGGAATGTGAAACTCACTATTGGGAACTACTGAGGACTCCTATGTTTACCTTGTACCAGGTTAGTGGCTGAGACGTGGGATTAGATCTCTCCACTGGATGTTACTTGATCCTTCCTCCGTGTAAACTTGTAATCTTTCTCCCAGCAACCCAACCTTTGTATACATTAAACTCAGTTTTAGTAGAGACACACATAGGTATCTTTCTTTACATATCAGCGGAAAGAGGTTTCACATTATTGATCTCACCTATTGTTGTGGGGGGGGGGATGATGAGACTTAGCTTGTTGGTTCTCTTGAGTCATTAAAGGCTACTATAGAAAATTAAGTACCTCATATCCCCATGAAATATTGGTCAAATCTAGAATGGTGACAGCTTGCACTCCTGCAGCTCTACGCTCAAGATAAGCTCCTGAATCCTAAATGATTATGTGACAATAGCAAAAATTGCAAATGTTACTGATGAAATTCAAGGGGTCCTAAGATAAAGTAATCTATGCCAAAAAGAGGGAAAACTGAGGTAAAACAATACCGGCAGTCCAACCATTGCGCTCAGCAGGGAAATGTTGTTCACGCCACTATCTAAAGAGATCGTGGCATCCAGGGTGAAACCTGGATTTCTTTTAGAACCATGTTCAGAACCTACATAAGAACGTAGAAATATAAAAGTGAACCTCTACTTTCTGCATTTATTGACCAAGCATATGCATATCTGTATATTTGACAAGTTAAATTCCAATGCTTACCTATAAGTACTCCATTGACAAATGCACGCAAAACATGCCCAAGTGAGTTCACACTCAGTACAGACTTTGAGATTTCGGCTTGCTGAAAACTGTAAGTAGGCATCTTGCTCTAAATAAAGGACCCAACCATTCAAATGTATTAAAGTAACAACTGTTTTGAACTTTACCTGGTAGTGTACCAAAGATAATCAGATACATCTCTTGTAGTGTTCATTTGTTCTAACAATACATTGGACATAATCGAGGTATCATCAAATGTGGGAACAACCTCTCCGTACTCCTCCCATGTTCCAACTGAGTCTAACTTCACAGATGGTTCCATTGATCGTTTACTAATTTGGGCATTTACCTGTCACACATTGGGTCAGACAATTTTTAAATTTAAGATGATGGTGCAAAAGGTAATGACAGAAAAGAACTCTGGGCAAGACTTTAAACATGCCTTAGCAGTGTTGAATGCTACAGTTTTGCAGTCAGGCAAGATGCTAATTGATTTGGGAGGCAGATCAAAAGTTAAGTCCTCAAACTTAATGGAAGCACTTCTGCTATCGTTATTCAGTAGAAAGGCTGCACACTCTCCCGATTTGCCATTAAATACGTACGCCTGTTTGGATAAGAAAAAATGTAAGAATCATACATAGAAACTATAGTATATGTTTAAAAAGTATAAGCCGTGTTAGGAATCTTCGTATGCTTACTTGTTGGAGTGCACCTAAAGAAAAATTAGCCGGTACTCCATTAAGCAGAGTATCTTCACATAGTTTTATAGCAGCATGTAGCTCTTTAAGATGACCCCATTTTGGCTGCCTGATCAAGCCTTAAATTTCCGCGAAAATTTTAGTATTGTCGTAGAAGAACGAAGAAAAAAAATCAGGAGTTTCAATGAATAAACGCATGACATACCGTATTCATCGAGGGGAGCTTGATCATAGTAACTAGTTATGATAAATGATGAGGCATTCCTCCCGAAATTTGTTCCTCCGTGATACTGATGCAAGAAGGTGGTATAGCCAGTCAGTATAAAGAATTAAATCTAGTTGCATGGTTAGATATGTTAGAAAACTTACCATATAGTAATTGATGAAACTTCCATTCTCTTTAGCAATGAAGAGAGCAACATGATATGCAATGTCCTCTGCAGATCTTATTTTTGTAATATTACCATAGACATCATAGCTTCAGACAAAACAAATAAAGGTATTCTCAGAAAAGAAAATGTCTTCTTGTTGACAGCAACTTTAAACAAGAAGCATAGGATTCTAAGACCATACAAATGTGTCCAGTTTTCAGTCCATATTGCTGGCTTATTTGGTGAGTTTGGTCCTACAAATGTCTCTCCACATCTCATCCCATTGCATGAATTTATCTGCAGATCTCTAGTCTCAATCGTCAATTTTTAATCATTAATAAAGCCAGGAAAAACTCACATGAAAACATAATGACTAGTATTTACCACGGGGTCGGGTGCGTCATCTTGCTTGCACATCACCCACGGCACGCCGGTTTTGAGGCAGATCGCCATCTCGGCTGCCCAAGTAACATAAGAAGGCCCTTTCTCATGGAATGCTCTTTCAACATTCTGATACTCGTTCTCAATCTGCTTATTACCAAACGCCCAATATTATTCTTAAATTTAATTTTCTATAATTGCATGATATATAAATAAAACGGCAAAAAGAAGGGAAGAAAATTGAACCTGGGAAATTATTATAGGACCTCCTTGTGAAGCAAATAGATTCTCTTCTTTTAGCATATTCACTATGTATGTTGTAAAATTCTTCATGAAAAACTGTTAAAAATAATAACAATAGTATTAATTACAAAGCTAAACAAGATTTAAGAGATATACGCGTTTTCATAAAGTTTAATAAATCATCCAATAATAGTATAGTACCTTAAACGGTTCGTTGTCAGATCGAAATACAATGCCAGGGACATCATGCAGCCAAAATGGTAGGCCTCTGCATTTAGTAGCAAATTCAACACATTTCTTTTCTAGAAAAGTAACTCTAACTTATCCGAGTATTTAACCTTTCACTGTTAATATATAGTTTTAACTTACCCATAAGACCATTCACTCTCAATAAAGGGGCCAATGCGAAGGCATACATAGAGACCTTCCGCTTGGATTAGCTTGATGAAGCTCACTATATCGCGTCGTCCACTGAAATCATACTAAAAATTTGGCAACAAAATGCGTTTCAATACGATAGAGATTTAAAAAATGAAGATTTTCGTTTATAGATGTGCAGTTATGAACCTGGCCTTGTTGAGGCTCGTGAAGGTTCAAAAATACATAGGTATCAATCACGTCTAGCCCTCCTTGCTTGGCCTTTGATATTAGAGACGGCCACATCTGTCAAAATGATCAATTAAAAATGAAATTACTGCTTGGAGATAAAATTCAAAGACTCGTTATCCATGGCCATAACTAACCGAATAATAATACCATTAAAAGAAACTTTTCATTAATGCCCATGATGCACTTTATTGAAGTAGTTCATCTTTTACGTGCAGAGACACAAAGTTTTTTATGATTCCATAACGCATCGTTACAGAACTAGTTGGAACATCCTTGTTCGTCGTCTCTTACACGATTCATACATTAACATATCATGCTCGTTAAAAGTACAGAAACAGAGACAAGCAAGATATAAAATTGTCACGTCCACCCTTCTCTTTAGTAGCCTAAAGCAATCGAAAAGGTCAAATGCTAGTAAAGTACAGCATGTGACAAGTTTTTGAATTTAAGTCAAGAATTTATGAACAATTCAATCTATGTTCAACACAAAGAATCTGCTGATAGTCACAAACTTCCAAAAAGAAAAATGTTCATTAATCTTTATTTCATTAGTTTCATTGGGTTCATCACTCCAAAAGACAATTCTAATTACATAAGGAAAAAAGAGAGAGAGAGAGAGAGAGTTTACATCAGGGGTGCTGCGAGGATAATGAATTGAGCCAGAAAACAACAACTTCCGCTGGCCGTCGATGATCAGAGACCTGCTGTCGTAAGTCACTTCACCACCACTGACGCTGCCAATCACCGCCATCGCCGCCTCAAGTATGCACCACCACCGCCACCACGCCATAGACATTACTTACTCTAAATTAGAAGACTTGCAACTAAAATAATACCCAACTAAATTCTGGCTAAAACCTCTCTACTCTCTCCGGATTACAGTGGAAAATCATGTAAAAGACACGGCTTCTTATATGATTCTCTCTCTCTCTCTCTCTAAAATGCAAATTAAGTGTATTTTCATGCAGATGGCAGAAACTTTGCAAATGACACGCACAAATAGATCACATTTGCAAGAATCTCTTTCTTTCTATCTCTCTCTCTCTCTCTCTCTCTCTCTCTCTAGACTATGGAGAGGCAATAAAGTAACTGTGGGGGTGATCGTAGAAGCAAAGAAGAGATGAATTTATGGAAAAGGCAAGTAAATGAAACTTGCATGAAATTTTGGCCCGAATTGTGCCATAATAACATTCTTACTTATATTCTTCGAAGGAAATAAATATTTCCCCTTTTTCTATCTAAATTTAGTTACATATATACACGATTTTCATATCTACATATTTATTTTTATTTTATTTTATTTTATGTATTGCACACACATGTATATCTATAAAAATGATCAACCGTCAGATATCTGCGAGTAATCCAGCACTAAACGTCTGGTGTTATTATAGCATCAAACAAATAATGTTGTATAATATCAACTATTGATGTGATTTAGTGATTAACATACTAAATATTTGGTGTTAGATGTGTCTAACTAGATGTTTGTGAGTGATGGGTGGGTTGGATACAGAGTGAAGGAGGCGGCAGGGAAGGATTTTTCTTGTCAACAAACAATGTGATGTGATGACCAAAATCCAAAACAACATGTTTGACAGCTAAAATTAATTTTTTTGATTCAAACAAGAAAATTATTTTATGTGTGACTTAATTTTTTATGAATTGCATTCCATGGCACGTAGAATTTAATATGGCCTCAAAATCGGCTATGATATTCTAATCATTCACCAAATTTCAACTCTAATTTTAAAGATTAATATAGGGGCATTAAATGTACTACAAGATTTGTCATCTTAACTAACCAAGATTTTGACATTTTCACAAGAGTACACAAGAACTTCATTGTGTGTCTGTATGATCATTTTTTCTTCCAAATGAAGGAGAAAAGGAGAAATGGTTACCTTAGGTAACAATGACATCGCAACAATAGGGATGACAATAGATCAGATCAGAGCGGATCGACGCCTATCTATTTTGGCCCTACGAAAAATTTATGAAACCTTGATCTGTTTCATGATCCATGACTTACAAATCGGAGTAGATTAAAATAGATCATAGATCAGAGCGGATCAAGATTTTGATCTGCCAAGTGATCCACAAAACTTTTTTTTTTTTTTAATATCATACATTACATTAGTCTAATCTCCTAACTTGGTTTTTACATCATACATTACGCTACAATCTAGAGCAACAATAAAATGAAGTTAAATCAATATCAATTATCAATCAAGTTAAATAATGGTTAATAGTGTGCGTTGACTGTTGTTCCTAGCGACTTCTGGAAGCTTAAAAGTTAAACACTTTTTTTTTTTTAATGAAGCAGTTGATCCAATCCGATCCACGATCCTTTGGCGGACCATAAATTCTACCACGATCCGTTCCACTGATCTACGGATTGGAAAATTTTTTTCTCAAGCAAATCGGGTAGCCGTTAGGTCTGGTGCGGAATGGATTTTCTATCATCCCTAAACAACAAATTAAATTAAAATTTTCAAATCAACGGTTAACTCATTTGACAACGAATTATATCACTAATTTTGTAGATCATATATCATACAATAGTATGCATTCCCATGTGTATAAGAGCATATATTAAGAGATTATTGGATGCAAAATGATATAAAATTTAAGATTATTTTCTTAATTTTTATCACTTCTTTAAATAAATATTCTACTTTAATAATTCCACTTTGTTGATAACAATATACATAAATCTACTCCCTCGTCTCTTGAAAATAGCTCACTATTTCGTTTTTATACCATATTTAATGTTTGTATTGTTATTATCAACGCATAAGAATTATTAATTAAACTGTCAAAAAAAGAATGAAAATGTATATTGGGAAAAACATTCATAATTTCCGCTCTTCCAAGATAATTAAACTTTTTAAGTTTATTTATATGTGAAAGTTGGTGTGAGATTATTTTGATGGGATGGAGATTGGAGGGAGTATTAGAATTGAAATTTGGACCTAATTTTCTCGCAGTACAACCAGTGCTAGTACAATCCATTTTGTTTTATGGCCCACTTCTGTAGCCTTTTGTCAGCCCAACAAATTCCGACCCGTTTCGTTCCATCTCCCCCTTTCCCCAAGAAATCAATTAACAGAAAGGCACATAAAAATTTCACTCTCCCCTAAAATCCGCAGAAGAAAGCTGTCATCGTTCATTGTTTTCTAGCCTCTATAAGACATGTCGGTAAGTTTTGTATTTCCTGATTTTTACTGTATACATGTTCTAAAACCCTAATCGGTTTTCTAATCGATTGAGAATTTGAATGAACTCCAAAAAAAGTGCAGATCTTTGAGTACAATGGAAGTGCCCTAGTGGCAATGGTTGGGAAGAATTGCTTCGCAATTGCTAGTGACCGGCGCCTCGGAGTGCAACTGCAGACGATCGCAACGGATTTCCAGAGGATCTACAAGATTCATGATAAGCTATTCATTGGTCTATCTGGCCTCGCTACCGATGCCCAAACCCTGTAAAGTTTCTGTCGCATATTGATCTTCCTTTTTTATGCTATTTAACTGTATGTAGACAATAAAAATATATTACTCAATAGAGAAAGTTTTTAGAGATTGAGCTAATGCCTCATGCCTGCTTACTACTTAGGAATTAGTGCAAGTTATCGCTTTGGAATTGACTGTGCATGTCTAGTGTGCATTCTTTGTGGCAAGGAATATATCTAGGGTGGCCGGTGTTAAGATGGATTCATTTTTTAAGAAGAGACTGAGCTTTTAGAGCCTAATTGGTACGCTTTTCCTCACTCTTGAGAAAGGTTGTGGGATATATGGGCGTTTCCTGATTCTTCATCTTAAAACACAAGAGATGCTGCATAAACATTCTAATCAAACTGAGACTTTTTGTTGGCGAAAAATGTGTTTATGTAAGCATTGTACCAAGGTAGTACCTGATATTTCTTTTTAAGGGATTGACTTTGAGTTCAGTATTAGATTAGGAAATGAAGGAGTTTGTATATATATAACGTAAAATTTCGTTAAATAGTTGAAGGTACTAGCTTTTAGATTGGATATTGAACAAGTATTATTAGAAAAATGTTATCCAGCTAACAGTATCATTACATTTGTCAAAAGCCCTAGTGCCTAGCTCCATGCACGCATTTGTATTATGTGCTTAAATTACTACAGTTTTAGTGGTTTCTTTATATTATTTAGTTGAATTGTTCTGAAGGTATCAACGTCTTGTTTTCCGACACAAACTATATGAGCTACGAGAGGAGAGGAATATGAAGCCTGAAACTTTTGCTAGCCTTGTGTCCGCCATTCTTTATGAGAAAAGGTCAGTATAATCTTTGACAGTACCATATTAGTTTTGAAATGAGTTTGTTCTCTATGTCCTTCTCCGCCTCCTTATCTTGTATATAGACATTGATGAATTATTATAATGTGAAGTTTAAACATAGCTTATAATTAATTATGTGTTTATATTATATTTAAATAACTTTTTGATTTTTCTTACGCCTCGCCTCACGGAGAGAAAAAAAAAAAAAAAAACTGGTTACCGTTTTAAAACATTGAATTTTAGAGTTTCTTCTATATACTGGTTTATGCATAAAAGACTGTCGCATAGCTTCTGAAGAAGTGAAGTTCCAAATGCCAATTTCATGCTTTGCATTCCTTTTCAACCTTGTCTAGTTTCTTTGTAGTGTGTTATAGAAAAATTCTACTTGTAATATGTGATTTACTGGTGCTGTTAAATGTAGAAGCGGAAGTGGTGATCTATATAATCTGTAGAGACAGCTATTTCAAGACATACTATGCTGGAAGAGAAGATAACATAATTTTGTTAACCCCTCCCCCCTTCTTCTCTTTCTTGATTGGTTCATTCTTCCTTCGTTACAGAAGTAACAATATTTGGCACTTTTGGATGCTTATATGAAAAGTATGACAAGAATATGAATTAACTTTCTCGTTTTGGTGGTTTAGATTTGGTCCATACTTCTGCCAACCTGTTATTGCTGGATTGGGAGATGAAGATAAACCCTTCATTTGCACTATGGACTCTATTGGAGCCAAGTATGTCTCTTAATCAATCACCTCTTTGATTCATCATTAATGTCACCTTTCTTTTTATTCGTATATATTTTTAGAAACTAACAAGATGTAGAAGCAACAGAGTTTGTTTAGAATGATTTATAATTATGAGAAAATTAAACTTTTAACATATCTTTTATTGGGATTATTGTATCTTTGATAAAATTAGAGTTGGTGATTATAAATTTTGTTGTCTCGAAGGTATGATTATTATGAAAGCAATGATGTGTTAGGCCAGTCTGAAACTAGCAATTAAGCTTGATGTTAATTTCAGAAGTTTCTTTTAGACTGCACATCCCGTATTTTTCAGAAACATTTGGAGTTTATATGTTTGCTTCTCAAAAATGCAGAGAACTTGCTAAAGATTTTGTCGTTGCTGGAACGGCCTCAGAATCACTGTATGGTGCCTGTGAAGCCATGTTCAAGCCTGCCATGGTCTGCTGGTTTACTTGATGCTATTCTTCATTTCTGTTTCATTTGATACTTGAGTTAACTTCCTAGAAGAGCGCCTTCTTATATTTTACTTAGATGTGAGCTTTTTATATGCACCTTCTGCTATGAAAAGGAGGTGAATGGTTTAAAATATTCGGTACCTTTTGATGTACTGCCTGAAGCCTGTAGATTTGTTAAACTTGTATATGTCAGATACCTTGTGTCTCAGTGCTATGCATTGCCATGATGTGAAAATTTTAACCTGCCTTTCTGCAACCATCCAGGAACCGGAGGAATTGTTTCCGATCATATCACAAGCACTTCTATCCTCAGTAGACCGTGACTGTCTGAGTGGCTGGGGAGGTCACGTCTATGTGGTGTAAGTACTTTTGCTGATTTCTAGATTCTTTTTCCTAAGTAAATCCATTTTGTTTCCGTTTCTGTAAATGCATCAATTTTTGTGTGAGAAAATGCTAATTTGTCATCATTAGTTAATATCAATCGGTCTGGGATGCTTAGGTGCCGTTCTGTTTGTGTTTCTGTTTTCTATTTTCATTATGAAGAACGTTTTCTATTTTCTGATTTCATTCTCTGTTTTCTGATTTGCTGAAAACGCGTTTTGTTTGTGTTATCTGAAAACTGATTTTGAGAACGGAAAACTGGAAAAGACGTTCTGTTGACATTGTCTGAAAGAAAACTTTTCTTACGAAACATACTATAGAAATATAACTCTACATCTATTTTCATAATGATATATAACCAATTGCTTATGTTCCCTTCTATTTCAAATTTAAACATGTTGAATATTGAGATATATGATTATTAATTACGTTTTCCAACAACCAAGAAATATAATTAGAAGTTGTATCGTAATTAAGGCATATAAATAGCAATATTTCCACTTAATTAAAAATAGTAACACATAAAGAAAATTATTATTTCACTTACCTAGCACTTTTATACACCATATTGTAGGTTACAATCAAATAAACAAGCCCAACCAAAATGGGCAAACATAGGAAGAACAAAAAAGAAAAACAGAGGGGAAAAAAACTGGGATGGCAACACCCAACAAAGGCAAACCAGTGATCAAACCAAAGCCAACAACTTGTGCAATCCGATCCCCAATGGAATAACACACCAACCTGTGCAATCCAATCCCTAGTGGAATAAACCACTCAACTTATTACCAATTTGGCAAAGACAGGGTTTGTTTTAAGAGCTTCCTCATATGTACTCCAGTTGTGTTGTGGTGCATATCTCAATATTTCATAAAGAGTCCATCCCTAAATAAACACACACAACGAAAGCAATCAAATTAGTTAGGCACATCTAAGAAGAATTAAATAGTTTCGAACAAAGGCATATCCAAATTGTTGGAATATATATATATATATATATATATTCCAATCAGATGAACAAAGCATAAATAGAAAAGAAAAGAGGAGAAAACAAGTTTGCTTGGTGTTGGCAAGAAGATAACAATATCCGTACATCCAAATCACCAGAAAACATGAAGACAATTCAATAGATGCTTTCACATTGTCCAAACATATGCTTGTACAGAGAAATTCTTATATCCATATTTTACAAGCAAAATATATTTATCAATGTCATAATATCATCAGCATACTAAGTTATAAAAATCTATCAGATTTAATGATATTCAGCACATCAAACAGGGCTCCATACAGATAAAAAGTTTTGTATTACTAAATTTTGTTCTTATCTTCACTCTGTCCACTTCCTTTATGTCAAGAATTCTTGCCTTTTAACAGTTATATGTTAATTCATAACTAGCAATTGAGTTACTATCCTTAACAACCATTGCTCATATAAGAATTATACAGTTAGAGCTACCACCCACAATAATCAAGAGAAATATCCAGCATCCAATCAAAAAGAAATTGTCTAGAACAAGATATTTCTGAATTCATCAAGAGCACAATTCTAGATAGCAATGAACTTCTAGTCCGATTACTGAGGCTAGCATATCTAGAAGTAGAAATCCAAGCAAAGAACAAATGGTAAACATAGACTTGTACAATATATTCTTGTTTCAATTATCAATTGATTAAAGCACCCCCAAAAAAAAAAAATATCTAATACTTTTAAACTCATCAAACAAACATCTAATACTTTTCATCAAGATGCAAGCTTAGATGCAAGCTTTAATTCACTTAAAACTAAGATCAATAAATGCATAAACAAAACAGATCATACAATAAAGAAGACAGAATCGGTTCGAACCAGGACAAAATTCATAACATAGATTCAAACCAGTGGTCTGGATAAAGATCCTAGTTGGTATGTTGCTTTCTTTCATATGATTTTTTCACAGAAATATTGTTATCTTGCTGTTTTGAACCATAATCCCTCACCATATATCTTACATTCAAACATCAGTTGATTAAAGCATAAAAAAATTGAAAAAAAAGGCCCCAAAGAGCCAAGTACCACAATAAAAGGCCAAAACCTATAGGAGCCGATGATTGAGCTACTTACCTGAAAGATTGTGTAATTGCCGAAAGCTCTGACGCCTGCTACTGCGACAGCTGCTGCTCGACTCCTTACACGACCGGACGGCTGAGTAGGTCACCATCGATTTCCCCAAAAAAAATTAAAAAAAAGGGAGAAAGAGGTTCAGATATGATGCCAACGGAACCCAAACTTGGGAGTTAGGGCAAAGGGGCAAAAACTCCTTTTTAGGGTAAAAAAATCCTTACTGGAGGCCAAGACCGGTGATTGGCGACGGGAGATAGGCGTAGGCATTGTGGGTTAGGGGAGAGACAAACCCTAGATCCAATTACAAAGTGAGAGAGTGAGTAGGAGAGAGGGCGAGAAAGAGGCAGCGTTTTTTTGGACGTGCGTTCACACTAGAGAATGCATTCTCCGCGTTTTGGGCTTGGACACTCCTTTTGGGCTGAGAAGGATGAGAATGACTTTTTCTCGTTTTCCATTCTCTTCTTTATTTGGCCAGAACGTTTTCGTGAAAACGTTCTTGAAAATAGTCAACAGAAATCGTTTTCTTCGTTCTGACAAAATGAAAATAAAAAGCACTCTGAAAATGCCAAAACAGAACAGCACTTTAACATTTATTCTTTTTGTTGTGGCAGCACACCAACTGAAGTTACAGAGAGAATCTTGAAGGGGAGGATGGATTAATAGGCAGAGCTTGAAGACTAATTCCATGTGCCTATTTGAATACTTTGTTGCGTACTGCACTGTCCGTGTTGAGTATACTTTGTTAGAATGCTCTCAGAAGATGTTGTGTTCATTTGCATTTCAAGAATCAGACTTTTTCATCAACTTATTAGTGGTATTGCTAAATTCTTGAAAAAGGATCGTTTTGTTGTTATTACACTGTTCTTCGATTGTTCAAGTATCATAGACTCAACAGTATTTAAACAGCATTTACGTTTAGAAATTAGATTTGAGTTCACAACTTTTGAACTATTCATTTGCTATTAAAAAATGGAATCAATTTGACCATGAATCCTAATACAATACAATAAAGAGGAAATTGCGGCACGTGTGAAAATATTGATTTTTGTTAAAAGTTTTGCAAATTTATGAAATAATTTTTTAAAAAAAAGAAAGAAGGCCAGCAGTGACCACAAAATCCCTACGACTCGCTTGAAGTTTACATTGGAGGGCAACTGGACGAGTGTCTTTTTCTCATCGTCCCGTGTCCTGTAGCAAGTCGAGTACATTAACATGTTGGCTCATGGAGTAATGAGGTCCGGCATTCTGGTGCCAAACATCAATCCAGTTGAGATGCAAGTTTCATCAATGATTAGTCACTCTGAAAGTAAGATTACGAGTCACATTTAAGTTGCTTTATATTATTCAAGGCCTAGGTTAGTGTTATAGCACCTCCATTGCATTATTATTTCTGCCACGGGGCATTGTCTCTTTCAAGGTAAGTAATATACCGTTATTTTACTCGAAATGCCTATTCATTTTATGATAATAATTATTTAATAATTATTGGTCAATCAATGTTTTTTTTTTGTTTTTTTTTTTTTTGGCGAAAAAGAAAAAAGAACCAATGGTTTTTAAATGCACTCCAGATTTTTCCCAGTTTATGTAATTTGCGGAAATAGGTGGTGGTTTCATTGGTGCATTTTCAAACACAACAGAGAGGGACGCTACGGGTATTGGAGGGAACGATTTATTTAACTGCGAAATAGATGCACAAAAGAGACATCAAAAACTGATTGCCACCGCTTTTATTTTGTATTTCCAAGGTATTTCAAATTCATTTGGGTACTAAAATCATGCTTTGAATCCATTGGACTTTATCAGTTAACTTCCTACTCCATATGAATTTGAATGATACATTGCCGAGATTCTCCAGAATAGTTTTTCTTTGAGTATAAAGAGATCAAATGTTTTCATTTTTCAGTAAGTAATCATATGATTTTCTTTTGCAGGATGTATAAAACAGATTAAACTTTTTCCCCAACCATCTGCAGTTACTGCAATATTGTTCGTCAATGGGCAACGTGGTCGGGTCATTTTTCTCTGGATTTTCTGAAGTAATTGGCAAACTTTTGGGTCACCCTCTTGGTTTCTTAGCCGGAAAATCTTGCAAGTAAATCTCTTCTCCTAATTGTACATTGTTTAAACAGCCATTCTTTCATCATGTTGACCACTCCAATATTTTACATTGCATTAGGCATGCTCTGTTTCATATGTTGCATATAATCCTCGTGTTTTTCGATTCTAAGACTGGACGATTCTTGCCCATAGTTCAGTATGTGGACCAACATGGGATTTAGTTTGTTACATCGAAAACTTCTGTGTAGCACATTTGCTGAAATCAGCCATGGTAGTCATATTGGTTTACTTCGGTGAGTCAAGGATTTCTTGTGAATACATTGTTTATTACAATTCCCTCGTATTTTCTGCTAAAATTTTCTTCCACTTCTGGAGATGATGCAGTCCTCTTATTCTTCTATCTAACATACAAGTTGGGAATTTGCCAACGCATTTGCCACACAATTTGCAAAACTACTTGGGCATGTTTCGCTACGGGGTTCTACATGTTCAACTTCTGTTGCACGTATATGTGCTTCAAGCTTAGATCAGTCAAGAGAAAACCTCGAAGAAGGCGAAAAAGAGACATTGAGATGGAGTTATCGAGCAGCACTAGTGAAGAAGATTTTAATGAGAGCTTCTCATTCCAACAACCCAGGAACTTTAAGGATAGAAGATCTTTGTCCCGTCAAAGAAGGAACTATAAAGAAGAGCATCTTAGAAGGGCTTTAAGGCCTCATAGTCATAGCGCAAATTTGGGGGTTTCGAGGAATTCCATTCATTTGAAAACGAGAAATCCTGAGAACGATGATCCTAGTACTCGTGTTCATCATATACGCATTACCAGAACTTCGAAGTTTGCTCATCAAGGGTCGAGACACAAGGGTCGGATTCATCACAGAAGAAGGTAGGTGTCTTTTTTTTTTTTTTTTTTTCATTAGTCCCTTCAAAAATGTTCTATATGTAGTGCAAATGGAGTGAAATAACCCACACCTTCTTATCTTAAACGAATGATCATAGGTTGGTGGCTACAGTGAATCTGTGAAAAGATCACCATATCAAACACCTCATTAGTCAAAGTGGATTGTGCATCAAATAAGAAGTTTGATCGAATGTGAAAAGTAATAGTCTTGTAGAAAGTAGAATCAAAATCACTTGAAAGTATGAAAATAAAAGTTCAACATTAAATAATTATTTCGTGTAGATAAGCTTTAATCACTTGCGAGAATCAAGATTAAAGTCACACCAACCCACCTAATCACTTTGACTTCATCATTAATAAAAAAACGTTTGAATTATCGTACTAGTTACGTAAATTAATTATTAGGATAATGTTCTGTTTTAGTAAGGTTGACTTTGGCTGCTTACATTGAGTGAAGAAAACATATGATTACGTGTACTCGCAATCCATAGAAAACTCTGTGGATAATTCCCATTACACATGGACCTAAGTTTATGCCAATTGTAAACAGAAAAAGATTAACGTTATCACAAGCTAAATTTAGATGTGAAAATAATATATTGAGTAGAAATTGATGGAGATTTATATAATAGATATATTCAAATATCATAAAACATAGAATACGTGATTATTTATTTGCGATTCATTTATCATGTGTTTGAAAACAGGAAGAGTTGAATATTATTTCATAGCATATTATTGGGGAATATGGGTGGAGTTTTATAGTGAGCTAGTGAAGCGGATAGACATTGAACGTGGGACAGATTGCCGGGCTTAACATAGTCCAATTTGATAGTGATCTAATGGCCATTGAGATCTTTAGACTAATTGAAAACAATCGCAAGTTTGATTAATTTCTGATTTGCTGTAAATTTGACCTCCAGTCCAATAAAAGTCAATTTTAATACATTTATTTGTGCCGGAATTTGGACAGCAGTTCAATTTATGGCCTCATTTCGCTCTTCCTGCCACGAGGAATTCGCTGCCCACGTTGTCTATTTCTTAAGATTCCTATTTAACCTGTTGTGTTATAAAGTTTTATATTATTATTCTAATAAAACGATATGTGAACTAAACGTATATACCGCTCACAGTTCATTATAAATTATTTATTTTGATGAAAAATTAAATCTACAATCATCGACTAGGTTAGGGTGATGAGCTAAATAAATTGCGACTCTTATTTAGGGTGATGAATTATGGACTAGGTTCGCCTGCATCTCCAATCATCTGGTCTAGACGGTTATCCATTAAACGTGAGAATAGTCGAGTCACAAAGCACACCGTCCGGTTCGAGTTGAAAACCCAAAGAGGCTCCAAATCCCACCGCTGAAGCCACTTTCCACACTCCTACGTGTCCTCCATGTTATACCGGAAAATTCCACGTCCGAGTCAGTCCAACACAGGTGACGTAAGCGATGACAAAATCGCAATATTCCATATCTCTCCTTGCCATCCCTACACGTGTCCCTCCCCACCCTATCTCCCACGTGTGTTCTAGAAATTGCTTCCTCCTCTCGACACGTGTCATCTCCACCTCTCTATATATTCCCTGCTCTCCCTTGCGTTTTAAGTTTCACCAAACCCCCTTCCCCTAACCCTCTTCAATTTTACTCCCCCCCCCCCCGTCCCCCGCAACATCTTAGGAGGTTTTTTAGCTTTCACAGTTCAGATTCAGGTCCTGAATTGAAGAAAAAGAAGAAAAAAATTTGTTGAAAATGGAACTCCAATTGCCCCCTGGGTTTCGTTTTCACCCCACCGATGAAGAGCTTGTGATGCATTACTTGGTTAGAAAATGCACTTCTCAACCAATCGACGTTCCAATTATTGCTGAAATTGACCTCTATAAGCACGACCCGTGGAATCTTCCTGGTAAATTTCTTCAACTTTGTACTTAAAATTAGCACAATTAATCTAATCTATTCTATTTTACTTTCTGAGCTGAAATTAAATGTATGAAATACATAGGTTTGGCTCTGTATGGTGAGAAAGAGTGGTACTTCTTCTCGCCTCGCGACAGGAAGTACCCGAACGGGTCGAGGCCTAACCGGGCAGCCGGAAGCGGGTACTGGAAGGCAACTGGAGCAGATAAACCGATTGGCCATCCAAGGCCCGTCGGAATCAAGAAGGCCTTGGTGTTTTACGCCGGAAAGGCTCCTCGAGGTGAAAAGACGAATTGGATAATGCATGAGTACCGCTTGGCCGACGTGGATCGGTCCGCGCGTAAGAAGAATAACAGCCTTAGGGTGCGTGCTTGCATTCATCAGAATAATAATAATTCTTAATCTGCTATATAACTGTGCGCTAATTAGTAATTAATCTTGGTTTGAAGAAAGATAATTGGTGGATTAACAGCTGCTAAATAACTGATTGCCGTATTAGGGAAATGATTTGTCGTTATCTTTATAATTTGACAATGAAAGACAGGGACGCGTACTTACTTTTGACGGTCTTGATTCAACGTAACTGATCAACGGTTTTGGTTTGTTTTTCCAGCTGGACGATTGGGTATTATGCCGCATATACAACAAAAAGGGCGCCATCGAGAAGCGTGATGTAGTGCGGAAGATGACGAGCGCAGTGACGCCAGAGGTGGACAAGAAGCCAGTGATTCTGACGTCAGTCCCGGAATCGGCGCCGGTGGTGTACGATGACTTAGTGTACTTCGATCCCTCCGATTCCATTCCTAAGCTCCACACTGACTCGAGCTGCTCGGAGCAAGCCGCGTCGCCGGAATTCGCGCGAGAGGTGGAGAGCGCGCCGAAACTCATGGACTGGGGGAAAGCCGCCTTTGATTTCCCTTTCAATTTCCTGGAGTCAACTGGTGGTAGCGTTGCGGGAACAGACGGTGGGCTGATTCCGATGGAGCCGCTCTCGGATATGGTGGCCTATTTGAGCAAGCCGTTTTGAAGGGGTTCGGGTTTGGTCGCACGTGTTACATGAGACTCTTGGAGGGCCTAATGGACAAATAGTGACAGAACAATAATATGAAACCAAGAACGAAAGAACCAACTAGGCATCTTGTCTTGTTTATATTGTATGCCGAAAGTAGAGAGTCAATGAATGTGCATGTGCGACTTTGTGGTAGTAGTAAATGGCAGTAATATGGTACATCGTATCAAAGGAATATAGAATTTATGTAAATACATTCAATGCCTTGTATATGCATTGATTGATAGTTTGTTCATCTATCAATTTTTTTTTTTTTTCTTTTTTTGGTTATATTAATCAATGTGTGTATGTTTCTATGTTCCATTGAGTAAACTTTTGCATCGTTTGTGGCCTCACCGTTCCATACATTTTTTAAATTTCATGATAGTTTATATTTTTGAACTTGGCGTTCTGTTGAATGTCTTGTGTTGTTTGACATTGAAAGAAAATTAATCATACTTAAAATAAAAATGGCACTAACAAGAGGATTTAACTCTACAATAATTTGGCCAATGAGTCTAGTTTATTTAGTTAAGGGTTAGGCTGAAATATTGATACTTTAAAGTCTTGTTTGATCAATGTCTCAAGTTTGATTCTTTGGGCTGAAGTATGAGACGTTGAGGTTTTAAGTATGATTTTTCTATTTGTATTATTGAATTTTTTTTTTTTATATAGGGATTGTATTGTCACTTTATTTTGTGTTGTACTTTAATAAGACATATATCTATAAGTATTTATATTATTACAATACAGATTTATAATCTTACTTTCAGAAAACACTCCAATAATTTGACTAACCTTTTCTAATCCACTCTAATCTAATTAATAGAGTGATTCTTGTATTGGGCCTCGATGTGACGGGGAATAATTAATGCATGGACCGTTTGTAGTTGTTTGGGCCGCATGCCTACACCTACTGGCTTCTTTTAAACACGCTTGCTCAAAAAATTAGCCCACGAAATATGAAGGCGTCCAATTACATTCATCTGAGAATAATTTTATTGGAACAAATGAAAAGACAAAAAATGTGATAAAAAAGATATGTGTCTCATGTGATTATCTGTGATGTAAATATAGCGTGATGTATTGAAAATAAGATTTTACCATGCATCAGTTTTGTTTTAAACTTGTGAATGCAATTTTATTTAAAGGGCACAAACTCTTCCTTTAACTCTTGAGTTGTGCTATTTGAATAAAAAGAAATAAAAAAAACTTAAATAAAATTGACAGGTTCCGATCTTCTTATTTTTCAACATATCACTTTTTCATCAATGACAATTATATGAGTCACATATTTATCTTTACACTTTTTGTCTACATATTTGTCCAAATAAAATTATTTTAACTCAATTTCACGTACCATGGACCAACTGAGGATGGAACGGATAGATGTTAATGCATGTTGCCCTTTTTGTATTAGTGATAATGAGTCTATTCTCCATTGCTTGGTTGGATGCAGCTTTGCGAGGCAAATTTGGTCAGTCTCATCAGTTAACTCTCATCTGGCCGGAGTTCAAAGCTTCAAGGAGTGGCTGATTTCTATGTTTGAGAGGTGCGACAAAGATGACAAAGAGAAGACAAGTATGCTTTGCTGGGCTCTTTGGCATAACAAGAATCAAGTGGTCTGGGATAGATGCTCATTCATGCCTCAAAAAGTGATTTTCTTGGCTGATGTTATGTTGAACCAGCGGAGGGAAGCTCATTTATCCCAGCCTACCGTTATTTATAGATCTGAGCAGCCAGAAAAGCCTAGGGATACCATCTCTTGCTGGAGAAGACAGGCGGTTGGAGCTTTAAAGCTTAATGTGGATGCAGCAATTTTTTCAGAGCAGGAATTGATTGGTGTTGGTATGGTTCTTCGAGATCATAAAGCTGCTTTCAGGGGGTTATTTGATGCCAACTTGGCTGAGGCGGTGGGAGTTCGAGAGGCATTGAGTTGGCTCAAAGAGAGGCGTATTGGTGGTGGTGGAGCTATGGTAGAGATGGATGCCAAAGCTGTGTATGACGCTCTTTCACTCTACTCATGTTGACCTTTCTCCCTTCGGCTTGATGATTGAGGACTGTAAGGTACTTGTTCAAGAACTCAATGGGATAGAGCTCTCTTGGTCTGTCGATCTGCAAACAAGGTGGCTCATATCTTTGTTAGAGCATCTTGTTCTTTGTCAGGTCCTTCTATACATTTTGATTTTCCTCTTATTATGATTCATGATGTACTCCGATCGAATTCTATTAATGAACAATGTTGATGTCCAATATTAGCTTTGACCCAATAAACGAATTTGTTTACGCATGAAACTTGTATGTGGATTGATTTGAGCAATAAATGCAAGGGTTTGAGGAGTTTGGAGAATTTACGAAGAAGTTGAGAGAGGAGTAAACGAGAGAGAGAGAGAGAGAGAGATTTGTTCCTGAGGGAAAAATTAATGCTTGAAGCACTTCCCCTCTTATTTGTAGTATCCGTTTTAAATGAGTAATGATTACAAACATTTATTGACGGCCACAAATAAGATTTCTTCCTTCAAAAAAACAATAATAATAATTTAGTTTCACACTTTCATAAACTTGTCAATAAGATCATTAAAAAAAAAAAAACCAACTTCCGCTTAACTAACCGTTGGTACATTTATCGCATTCAAGTTTCAACTGCAAGTCTTACTGTTAACTCATGTTACTTTTCATAAGCTCATCAACAAGGAAACAAGAGTATTGATTTCCAGTATTTAATGGCAAGTCTAACTATTGACCTGCACTAATAGAATAAAGCAGTATTGTAAGTAAAATATGTCAATGTTAGCATCTTCTATAGGAATCTTACTATTGGATGTGAATAAATAAGTATATATTCAATCAGAAATTTTATTTTACTTTTACACAGACGAGTTATTATGCATTTATATGTGGCATACATTTAAACTAAAGCCACTCCCACCCCCACTTGTGAAACCCACTCTGAATGTGTGCCACATAAACACACAGACATAATAAT